>JANTCA010085797.1:0-12539 GCA_024741275.1 Chironex yamaguchii | reverse complement strand
TTGTATAAGGGGCACAGTGCCACATTGTATAAGGGGCACAGTGCCACATTGTATAAGGGGCACAGTGCCACATTGTAAAGGGGCATAGTACCACATTGTATAGTGGATGATTCCTATGGTGAGCGACAAGTACAACTTTTAAGCATTGTTTGTTGTATGGTGCTACAATATGTTGCCTCTGGTTCCGATGTATTGCATTCATATAAAATGTCACTGTGAACTACTACTAAATATGGATAACAATGAAAAGTGGGTTCGCATTTGAGCCCCAGCAAGCGAGTGTACTTACACTATTTCTCACGATTGATCCGTATATCTATCTCGTCTCTGCGTAATGCCTGAATATGCTTAAATACTGTTTATTTTTTACTGCATTATTCGACATTTATGATTTTCAGTACCCATCCCCACTGACAAGGTATATCAGTGGGCTTGATATTTACTAAGCTAATCACCATTCCCCTTCCACCATGCAATGGACTCCATTTCAAAGGGTACTTGAACCCAAGCATAGCAACCTTCGTTTCTTGCGATATAATTGGCTGTGTTAGCGTCACCTGATTATCTTTCGGCCAATCAAGGAAAATAGCATAAACAGTCGAATTCGTAGACGTGTACCTAAAACGAAACAAACGGATAGAAATTCACAATTCAAATATTCTTCTTTAACTGGATGGGTTCATACAAGAAAAGTTTACGTTCCAAGAGACAGTTTAAGCTTTATCGCATTTTTAAAGCAGAGAACAATTTTCACGAAAATTTTCGACCAAAAAGGCCTTAGTCATGCGACTGTCAGCTAATGTTTTATCACGCTCACTGCCAGAGAGCATCGTCACTTTATCTACAAAAGGCTACAAGTTGTATACTTTATGACACTGGGAAATGGCGGAGAAGAAGGAAACTTATGACCATAGCATAACACTGATACTTGCGAAACCGAGGCTGGATCAGAATCCTCTGCATGTGAAATATTAAAAAAAGACAGCAAGATCTCCTAATATTATCTCTTACCAAATCCGCTTGGCAACTGTATCATTTTGAGCTCTCCATGGCTTCGTCGCGTAAATTCCTTCGCCGTTTACTTTTAACCAAGATCCTACTTGTCTCAGCCTCTCTTCGAAAATTGGCACAATCCTTCCATCAGCTGTAGGACCGATATTCATCACTATATTGCCACCACAACTATAAATAACACAAGAGATGTATTCTATTACAAGACTGGAATCCTCTATGTCGAAAAAGTAGGTAACGAGTCAGTAATGATACATCTTCTCAGACCCTTGACATACACAAGGAAGCAGATGTCATCTTACTAAAGTGACAAATCAGAGAGTCTACGCCTATTTCTACTGTTTTTCCTTTGTTACTTCTTGTTGTCTACCTCCGCTGGTCAAACAAATTCCTGCTCGTACTTCTTCTCATACTTTGGTAATAGTGTGTTCTGCTTTTTTAAAATCAAAACAATTGTATTTCAAATGGAGCTACGCGCATGCATTCGACTAACAATTTGTAACTTCCAGTTGCCCCACCTGCAGCGACGCTTGTTAAAAGTCTTGGCGCAAAGGTATGGTAATATGGAAGAGAAACTCAATGTTCAACTTGTTTGGTTTGTAGTTTTACAATATAAAGCAGTTTTTGACTTTGACGAAGGTTACACCAAACCGATGTAGGAGTGGCATATCCTCTGGCTGTGTAAAGCACAACCTCCGAAAATTATTGTCAAAGATTGTAGCAATTTGCGTACATCCGTCAAAACTGGCCAAATAAAATACATCGCACACTGTGAACAAAAGAAATTCACAGGGAGCCAGTACACATAGGCCTTTCCCTAAACAGAGAAATCGCCAGTTAAACAGGCGAAGACGAAGAAGAAGTTAAACAGGCGAAGAAGTTTATAATTGGAAACTACAAGTTCTAAGCAGTCTTGTTACCGTAGATGCATTCAAACTTTAGCTTTTTTGTCCTAAAAGTGTTCATTTCAGATAAAGCCTATACATTTATGTGAACATTAAAAATTACTTCGCTTATCCTAGTTATATGGTCAGAAATAATGACTTTCAAACAGGTCTTTGTTGTGGTATTTGTATCCTGATGAAGATGAACAAATCTCTAAGAAAGTAAAACCAATTCCCTGAAACCTAACTGTTGATTGTCTCATGTAGATAGATGTATGCAAAATAAAATATCATTCGACTCTGAAACATTGTATGCTTATAAAAAATAGCAGCATATTTTGATTATGTTTTATCAAACAACCTGCATGCCTCAGTATGTAATACTAAAACAGGCATTTACGGAGTAGTGATTTTGGTCAAAATATTGTTAATTATCCTTGAAATTTAATTCGGGACAGTGTTGCATTGTATAAGCGCGGTCGAAAGACCTCTTGAGTAGCAAAAGTTTGATTCTGTCTTTTAACAGAGGGTATTTCATCCATTATCTTCAACTAAAAATTAAAAGTTGTAGATATAAAAAATAAATCGAATACTATCAGAAAGATGTAATTGACGTTGGATCTAATGCTATATCTACAATACCAGTAATCAGGACAAATACCACAACACCATAAATGAAATTGCCACTTTGCCACTTTTGCCACTTGGGCCTGAAGTCAATTTGTAATATAGCATTGCGTCACGGAGGAAAAAATTAAAAGGGTAATAGTCTGGTTTCGTCTACATTTAGCGTGACCACGTTTGGATACACAAAATGAATTTGAGGACGTGTTGAAAGGCCAACTTTTAACACAATCAAATAATCTACCAAGTTTTAGAAACGACTTAAAGAATCCATGTCCCATCTCTCTTTTCCATTTTCTGGCTGCCTGCTTTTCCAAATGTTAAATCTACATACTAGTTTAGCTATTACAGCGAGTATTATGTGCCTTCTGGGTATTGTTCTATTATAATTAGAACGCCAATGTAAATTTTGAATGATCAAAATGTCCACCTCTCTCAATCTGTCGCTATAGATGAAACATAAACTTCAATCTCACGTTTTTGTTGGTTCAGGGTTTTCAGTAATCATTAGTCTATGAAGTGTTTAAAGTAATATGATGTTTACAGGACATAAAAACGTAGAAAATTTAGTACTGCCAGTAAAAGACACGATATCGTAAGTCTGCATCATGATGATTTGAGTCATACTTTAACTTACTTGTTAAACTAGTAATAGTACTAAGTACGTCACTCATGGCTAAGAAGTGGCATTAACCAATGTTAATTGCTGTTAATTTCTGATGTTTGCATAACCCATACACCAAAGGTTATCAAAAAGCGAAAACAATTTTTGTTTCTTCAATAGTGATCTTGAGTTTTTGCATTAACAAGGAAGATGATGCCACCCGTGAGGGTAATTACTTAAGCAAGCATATTTCTAAACCTATCAACTGCCATAAGTAGTCAATTTCCCAATCCGGGATGTGGGAAACGAAAATTTGTTTGCTGCGATCTGCCTACACTATACGGGGACTAGTAGAGTGCCCCACGAGGCGTGGAGCAATGATACATCGGACATAAAGCAAGCTTACTTGTGTAAAGTAATGATAACTTCTAAAGACTTCCTATTCACTGAACACACGAAGCTTCAAAATTCATAATAACTTGTGCTGATTTTAACTGTTTACAATACTTTGGCGCATTTTTGCCTTTCTGTAGCTACCATCTTGGGTTTCAAGACTTGACTCCTGTTCAAGTTTGAAAGCTTATTCTAACCTAGAATTTCTATGGGTATCCACGCAAGACCATGAATGAAGGGCTTAATCAATGGTACAGAAGAACTGAAGGCACGCATTGTCTGACTCCCAGTGTTTCCCAATGGATTTCATGGACAGAGTGTAGGATTTCTAAATCTTACTATCAATAATATTATACAATGTCAAGACAGGCAATATTCTTGTGCCTCTTATTCAAGTGTGTTGATTGACTTTCGAGATTGCTAAAGTTAGGGAAGACTTCTTATACAAATACCAGATTATTGATTATAAAGTATAAGATTACTGAAAAAAAACAACATTTGGAAAAGCAAAGCCAACAGTATCAAGGGTAGATTTAGCACGTACCATGTATTAGAACATTACGTTTTAAACAAGCAAAAAGCTCCCGATTTATAAAGAAAATGTCACCATTTATATTACAGAATTTCGTTGACTACATTAAAAAATTCTTGAACAATCTTTTTGAGGTACAAACCTTGAAAATCGCCTTGAAAATTTGCGATATTGCCCTAAAAACATACTTAAAAGCTTTTTTCATCTGACACTCTTCAGAGTATGAATCGTCAGAAAGGAAAGTATATGTATATGGCAACCTATTTATACGAAACATGTATAAAACTAGCCAATCATAAACAAGAAAGGAAACAAAGAAAGAGAAAATGAAGAAGCAAAACATTATTGGAAGAGTCCAAGTGAAAAAACGAACTCGTTCTGCCTACAGAGTACTGGTTTTCTTGTAGACAGTCAGACTCCAGTACACTAAGATGTAAAACAAAAAACTTTTAATTCAAAAATTCATTCTCAAACTATTCAACGGTGTCTTGTAATGAACTTTCTAATTTCACAAGTCTTCCAAAACCTGCTATCATAGTCTACATGCTGAAAGCTTCATTCACAATTACCCACGGGTGTGTTTTTAACTTACAAAGACCACAAACAATCTGAAGCGCGATTTATAGTCTTGTTGTACAACAATACAGCAACTGTGCAATCACTGCAAAGTCATTCCATGTAACGTGTTTATCCTTTGATGGCTGGATGGTGATACAGCATTTGTATACTCCTGCTGTGATCCAGCAATGTGTCAAACAGGTCGTTCCTTGCTTGCGTATTTAGTGCAGATAGAAACTGTACGATTTAAGTTAACACTATGTTCCTTTAAACATAAAAATGTCAAAATAACTCAAGCCACATCCATATTTTAGACATGGGAATACAATTGGAAATTTAAGTAGAGAAATTTGACTACCAAACTATAACTATGATGAAGACTAGTTTCGTTGTTTTGAGTGACAAGACGAATGTTCAAGTCAGTATACATTGGATGCTTTCAGAAATTAACATTTGAAAACTGTTTCAATCGAAATTTTTTAACACTGACTGATAAGACAATAAATCACTATACCAGTGAACAGTTTAAGAAGCCTTTGTGTATTTAAACGCTGACTTACTGGTTCAAAATGACAGGGTATATGTTTAGTGATTCTATAAGGCGGCGCCTTGAAGTTGAAATATGATCAAAGACCAACAATGACATTTCTAAATTTTTAACATTAACATTTTTTAACTGCAGAAAAATTACCCTATGTAGAAATAAACTTGTACAAAAGGTGATATCCAGTGTGGTGGATAGATTACATCATACAAATAAAAGGAATCCCCCAACTTTGATGTGTGCGTTTGCAACATGCTGTACAGCAAGACTATAAATCGCGCTTTATGCAATTGCTGTCTTCATCTATTCTTAAAAACTGTTATATATGACAACATATATCAGCTAGCAAACGTCACCTCGATATGCATAAATCAAGCTTAATTGGGCATTAACCACTTACAGTAGCGAGGCCTACAATATATTATATTGCCATCATAATGTAAAGTTAAATTCTTTCGTCTACTTTTTTCCAAAACAAAGACTTATGCTCACCCTCATCCTATGATTCCCCATTCACTGTAAGTGCTGTAAACAAACCCCCTCAACCTCATCTCTGCCCGTCATCCACAGCAAGCAAACAGAGTAAGCCAACTTACCTTACAGTTTCTGCAATGGTCTCTATTAGTTCTTTAATGGTAATATAGTCTGAATAAGGTGCATTGCGGCGGAATCCCCAGGAATGCTTATCAAGAGTCATCGCGTTTTCAAATTTGAATTTTAACTTCTTGCCTGTCGATACATAAAAGAATGGCAAAACTAAGTAATTGAGATTCACAAGACAGCATGGCACTTGACAAGTAAAATAGAATGAAGGGTTAGCAAATGCAAAGAATACTGTACCAAAATCACAAAAATGTCTCCTTGGCATTTTGTTCGACGGTGGTAGATGATATGCAGAAAAGCTCGTCATTAGTGAATTCTAACAACAGATTCAATCTTTTATAGCATTATATCTTTACTTTTTTCACTAAGATCAACAATCTATAAACGCTAGGAACTCTTCCCTTCCTATGCATTCTTAGTCTCTTCTAATTTTAATTAAATAATTATTTATTTTGATGATTAGCACTGGATCCCTCATTGTCAATGGAGGCCTGCAGATATGTATGAGAATAGCACACCCACTATACGACCGCCAAAAAAGTAAATAACGGGAAACTGCCTGGTCCCTAATTGATTGGCTATTAGCCGATAATTACTGCTTGTCAACCAATCAGCTACTAGCCTACTGCTCGTTAACTACAATGGCCACTATCTTACTAGTTATTAAACAAATTACTACTTGCCTACTGACTACTAACCAATTGGCCACTAGCTGAGTCGATATTAACCAATTGGGTACTAGCCTACTGGTCATTAAGCAATTGGCTACTAGCCTACTGGTCATTAAGCAATTGGCTACTAGCCTACTGGTAATTAACCAACTAGCTAATGGCCTACTGCTTATTACAAAACATTCAAATAACCTGCCATTGCCATTGTGAGGAATGTTGCTCAAATCTAACTCCACGGTTTTTACCTTCTTACTACAGCTGGTAATTACATAGCGTTTTCAGGGATACTTTTCCTGTCATATTCCAACAAACACCATTTCCTCTACAGTCGCCATTCAGATGCGACTTTCAGTTCAAGTTTGCAGAAATTTGTGTATTGGCAGGAAAATTTTCGTTTGGGTTTTTTTGTTTGTTTTCTATTTTCTCTTTGTTGTTAGTTTTCTGTTTTGTTTTTGTTTGTTTGTTTTTTATACCCCACATTTTTGTGCTTTCCACATTCTTGTTTTTATTTTCACTAAAAATTTGTTATTCTTCTTTATTTTAATCTGCTAATATAAATACAAGGACAACTCATTGTAACACCAATTTCTGATGATGAAGAATGGAATGTCTTCCAACAGTTAATATATGATTATGGCCTTTTTATTGGAGTGTTCTCCTCGTCATATACAATATGTTTATCTTCACAGTACTTGTACTTCAGTTCACGTTTGTATGCCAGCGAAAGTAATGCAAATAAAACCCAAAAGTCTGATTTTTCGGTTGATTTGTTGAGACTCAGAAGCTACTCAAAGTCCACAAACAAATGGGAACGAGACATTAACAACTAACGCGATGTTTTGATTTGGTTTACCATTTACATTGGAACTGGTATTTCAGATTACAACTGACAAATTGCCATAGGGGTAATCGTGATTACAAGGAAAATTAGATCCATATAGGGTGTTCAGCGCCTGAGCGAGTCGGAGGGCAGAAGGGGGCAGCCATCCTCTGACGCAAATCCGTACCTCAAAGTACGATAAAAAAATCCAATTATCCCCGAAGTTATTTAAAACGATTTATGGTCTTCGTGACAGGATAAGTCCCAGTTAATACGTAAGAATAAATTCAAACGATGTCCTTTACTTAAACTGTTTCACTGGAATAGGTAAGGAGGCATGGATGCAAGCACGGAATGTTTCAAGCATTACCTGGATTAAATCTATCAATTCCACATGTTTTGACGTCACCATGCTTGCAGTTCACATCCTTACCCCATCTGTCATTGACCAGGATCATGTCCTTGACTGGGCTGTTTAAAAGAAGGAAAGTGCACAAGAATTGGCCATTCAAAAGAATCGGGAAACAAAATAAAATTGCATGTAGTAAACAGAGGAAAAGAAATATAAGTAAAATGAAGATAAATAACAAAAAGAAAAGCAAAGGCAAAGATAAACAACACATAGCAAAGTAATAATAACGCAAAAGTAAACAATACAGAGAAAACGGAACAAAAAGTAAATAAGTAAAAGCAAAGAGCACAGTGAAAGTAAAAATCAATTCAAAGAGCACAATGAAAGAGAAAAGCAAAGAGCACAATGAAAGAGAAAAGGCAACAGAAAATTTCAAAGTAAAAATTAATTAAGACCAAGGGAAATAAAACAACCCAAAGTAACCAACATAATTCCACGAAAAAGCAAATAAAAATGGAATAAAGGCAGCCTACACTTAGTTTGTAAATAATCTGCCTCGTGAACCGGAAGTTGGCACTTAAGATAGTAGTTGGATTTATCGTTATGTCTCCGCAATAAGTGTCTCCTGGCAATCTTCTTTGTGGCCACATTTCACGGCAAAATAAGCTATGGACTTCCGTGTTAGCTCGTGGCATTTGGCTATTAAGCAATGTTAGGCCAAGAGTATACTTGAACCTAGAATATGTTGATCTAAGACTAAGAAATCTAACTAAGAACTCACCAAGTTAACATAACAAACATATAACAGATGCATCACGATTGACATACCTATCATTGTACAGCCAAGCAATAAACTTTGTACTGTCCCAATATTTGTAACTGGCCGACCAATCGCCATCTGACCAAATGTAATGAGGCTTGTATCGAAGAACCATGTCGTATAATTCGGGCATTAATATTTCCTTGAAAAACAAGGTGAAAATTGCAATCCTTGCAACGTTAGAAATGATAGCTAAAAGCGTGTCCCCTACACATATCTAGTAAATTATTACAAATCAAAACAATACCATTTGTGCACTATAGAATGTCTACTTTGCTATTTCATTTTTGTAATCGTAGTCTTGGCCATTGCTGCTCTTGCAGATAATTACCGAATATTGGCAACAGCCTCAAAACATGATGGCAAAGGATTACTGTGAATGTCTATGTAGCTAAACGATGACAGGCATAAACTTTGAATATAGGTTACATCATCAGGACATCCTAAAATATATGTTTCTGTAACTATTTAAAAGACAATAAACTGCAAAACTCCTAAATCAACCATTCTAAATAATTATAAACACTAGGTAATCTAAAGGTACATTAGTTACAATGTTTTAACCAACAGCATAGAAATAAATGGATGAGCATAAACTACCTGAATATACTCTTTTGTCTTGAAATGATTTGCTTGGTCCTTTAGAAATAATGGATGAAACCATTCAAAAAGAGAATGGTAAAGACAGAAGTGGACGTCAGTGTTTTTTCTAATGCTTCCAGCCAGATCAGCTAAAAAGGCACAATTAACATTAAGCTTTAAGATACTTGACCTTCTCATAAACAAACACAAAGTTTAAAGAAAATAACTTTTAACAAAACTTTGCAGTAAGTACATACATAATTAAAATGTCTTTCACTCATATACACACTTAGAAATTACATTTTCGCATAGCAATTGTAGAGATGTCTACAAATCATTTGGAAGGCTTACTCTAAACTTTGCGTGTTATATTTATCAATGATTTACCAATGAAGTACATAATTATAGGCTGTTTTGGTCTTAGTAGACAATCCTTACAACGAAAGGATCAAACAATCCTAACTGTCTAGTTTTAAAATTCCTTTCATTGTTCCACCTGAATCAAGTTGAACCACCACAGCAATTGCAGAATCACAGAAAAAAAGTGAGAGATCAATAAGCCAGCTGCCAAGAAATAGACATAGGTTGATGCATTTTTAAGTGTTGATGTTTTCTTTCCCACTCCAACCTCAAGTACTCCTCTTGTCATCTTGTTCCTGTGAGTACAGCATTTCTCCATCTTGTTGGAGGTGATGTGATCTTCCAGAAATAATACTCAATCTCCATCACCATTCCTTAACACATCTTTCTATCTATTCTCACTCAGGACAATTTTCACTAGAAGCTCCCTGAACAGGTTACTTGGGGACATCTCCGAGTCACCTTTTGTAGCTCAGTATAATAGATATGTTGGTAATAACTGCTTACAGGCATGCTGGATACTGTATCTCTCCAACATTCAAGATCTTCCAGAAGAGTACAAGGCCTTTTCTCTCAAGCAAGGTAAGAGACTCACATTTTAGAAAGTGTAAAGCAAAGCAACCAGCACACATGGATCCTAGATGTAACGGTGGTTTTAAATTGTTTTAAAACTGCTGGAAAAATGCAGTCTGAAACACTCTGCATCTTCAAAAATGGTGCTGCAAGAGACTCATATCAAAGCCTGTCTCGAAAACTGGTAGTGCCACCTCTTCTTATCAGTCCTGTGCTAAAAACAATGGTCAAAGCTTCTTGTTTTAGAACAAATCATAGTCAATGTTTTACACTTCTTCTTACTGAAAAATTTGAGCTATAGTCAATTCAGTTCTCCATTGGCTTGCTACCCTCCAAACTAAAGTCAACTATTATGCTGATTGGATTGTTTGAACTGACTATAGCTTGTGTCAAAGCAAATATAGCTTCAAATGACATTCTACGGACCACATACATAGCATCAATGTTCTGCAACAAAATAATTAACTGACCAGTTGGCTGAAGTCTGGAAGTCGAGAGACAGTTTTGCATTATCTGTGGTACGTGTCCCCATTTATTGTCAAAGGAAAAGTGAATGTTTAGTCTTTTTCTGCTTAGCAGGTGATATTCTGAGCTACAGTCAATTTTTATGCTGATTGTAAAGTTTGAACTGATTACAGCTCATGCCAAAGCAATGTTAGCACAAAGTAAAAGCTGGTAAAATTGCTTCAAAAATCTAACTTATGCTCAACCAACTCTTGGTATGGCTTGCATCCACCCTTGCACTTCTCAGTACAACAAGTACAGCTACAAATCTATTTAATGGCAATTCCATTTCTATACAAGTTTGTGAAGGACATTTTTGAAGCTAAGAGAAGTATTACACAGGTAGTATTTACAGGAAGTAATGTAATCTTATAATTCAAGTAAATCTTACTACCTTTGTGGTTATAAGGGTAATCTCAGCAATAATAACTAAATTTCTCTTCAAGTGTTTTGAATAATAATTAACTTTCCTTGCCATAAAAGTAAGGTTAGAAGACTTTGGGCTTTTAACCTATACCCAGATTTGAAGCTTATGTGATCACATTCAGAACTTGACTTCTATTTCTTACAAATGACGATGCTGTCTACTTGAACACGTTTTAACAAAACTAAGTTAAGACATGCTAAAGATGTAAGGTACAGCTCTGCAAACTTTATATTGAATATATTCATAAGTCTTGAACAAACATCAATAGGAAAACTCCTGAATACACTCTTAACAGCCAAAGCATCTCTCGAATGTTTAACTGAGGCCTCCACCACCTTCACAGTGTCTACCCAGTGGTGAGGGACATTACAAGAGCAAGGGGGTGCTGGCCCCTTGATAATTTAAAAATAGAATTTCACAGTGCATCTCAAGATTTGCAATGGCACAGGTCTTGGAAATATTTCAACCATTAAATACAAACTGGTTAAAGATTTCATGTACCTAATATGTCCCGATGTGGCCCATTGTCAACAGAATTCCAATTCCAAGAAACATTGGATTTCCAGTTTGTCCATCCCTCATGGTGTTTGCTGGTAATAATGAAGTACCTGACACAAGAATACAAAAGGTGGTCACAACAATACCATGTTACTTTTATTGTTCTCAGCTCTTTTAAGAGATTTCCCATAAACCTCAGCACAGCCTTAATGTACATCAATTATAGCATGATATCAGCAGTTTCATATATCTATAGCAACATTGATGTGTATATATATAGTTATATATAATCTACTCAAAAGGCCAACCTTCTCCTAAGTGTCTAAATATTACATATAAAACTCAAAAAAACCACCAATTCATTGACGTTTCGATTTTATCTTCATCAGAATACTGTCCATACAAAATTCATTCCTGCTTAAATACATAAATCTAAACTCAACCAACTAACACTTGGGAATATACTAATACATAACACTAATCTGTTTTACAGCTGTACAGTTACAAATAACAACAAATACAAAGAATGCTTATACAATGAAAAGGAAGATACACAATAGAAACAATGAAACAAAGAGATGTACTTAAGTACTTCCAAGAGGGCAATGAAAGTAACATTAAATAATAAACTGGCTAAAAACAATTAACTGACACCCACTTCTTTCCTATTAAGTCCATTGGGTAAAAAGCTATCTAATTCCAACTGCCAAAACAACTCCCTCCTTCTATAACCATTATACAGTTTGTCTATAAACCTAACACTAACATTCTCTAGAAATCCACTATGGCCCAGTCCTGAAAAATGCTGGAAAAACTGTGGTACACTAACCCCCTTGTCAAATTTCTTGCTAAAACACCCATCATTATTAAATCTCTGTCTAAACCTAGTAAATGTACTGCCTACATACTGTTTACTACATGTCATGATAACAACTACTTTGAGTTTAATGTTTAGTTTTATAGACAAAAACTGGGTACAGCCATAGGAACCAAGTTAGTGCCAGCCTATGCCAACTTATTTATGTCAAGATTAGAAAATAAACTGTTAAGTAGTTTAGCATATAGACCTATAGTTTGGCTTAGGTAATTAGATAATTGTTTTTTATTTGGACCCACGGTTTAGATAGAGAATTCCAAGAGGCCTTTAATAGTAGCCATCTGTTTATCAAATATGTATAT
>JANTCA010085786.1:1629-14126 GCA_024741275.1 Chironex yamaguchii | reverse complement strand
AGTATGATTTTAGCGCAATGTCGCAAATTTTCAAGGCGATTTTCAAGTTTTGTACCACAAAAAGATTGTTCAACTTGTCTTTTACTTTCACGAAAATGTCAATTAGACCTTTAACAAGTAACTGTTGCTTAAATTTCACATCATTTTCCTTCTTCTCAATCTAATTTATACATCTGACTTATAAGAGTCTGCTATCTGCTTATGTGTTACCTACATCGCTCAAATACATAGAAAGCTAAAATACATCATAGAACCCCCCGCCCCCCCTGCTAACTTTGAATTATGCAGCAGAGCTCTAGCAGTTAGTTGTCTCTCTACAAGAATCAAAGCAACTTGTCTGACAGAAAGAGTAGGGGAGAACGTTATTTGCCCATAACAACTTTGATTACTCATAATCAAATTTGTCCTAAAGCTAATCAGAATGAAGAAGCTGAGTTATGATCAAGACAATAAAAAACTTTGAATCAAGGCTTCCGATTTGTGCAGTTACGAGATTCTGCTTCTAATACTGATGATCTTATTGTTGGTTTACTTCCAATAAGAAACCACCCTGTCTAGTTAATCGTAAAATGCGCTTTCATACTTTCAGAGTGTTTATTTTTTCCATGATACCGTCGTTTAAAATAAATAGCCCACTATCCTTTCCATTTTTGCTGACCTCTCCGTATAAGTGATCCTCAATGAACCTCAGCTATATAAAAATGAGCTTACGTCTTCTGCGAAGTCCTTGTCGTAAATACATCTTGTACCAAGTTCAATCGTGCCTCCAAGCTGTAGTCCTGTCACAGGCTCTGGCGATGCAGTGTCGATTGTAATGCTAAAGTTTAAACCAGCAAAAATATTGTAAGATAATAAACAGTCGTCAGACAATTACGGGGTTTGCAGAACAGAATTAGATTCAGAAGATGGCTACAATTCCAGCTGCTGGACTCAGAATGACAGCAATTCTCCTGCAAAGCTTTCATAAAGGATTCAAATTTTCCACTAAGCAAATCTATTTGCGCAAAGTACTTACTTCCTCAGCGCAAAAACGTTTAATCGATTTGAACTCACTTTTTTGCAGCAGCAGACATCCCCGACGAATATGTTTATACCTAAACATTTAATGCCGCATGTGAATACAGAAATTAAATTGATTCTCGCGAATAAATTGATCTGGTGAACGTTGCGCCACGCCGCTTTAGACCGGATATAGTCAAAGGCGCGAAATATTTATCCGTAATAACGTTGAATTTTAATGCTTCAATTTGCAGACTGTTTCTAGAATTTTTGCATTATTGTTAAATTTACTTGATGACTGCCACAAAACTTGCAGCTTTTTTGTCGAGGTTTAAAAATTAAGATTGCTCGTTGTGAGAAGCTCATGCTTTCAAATTAATCAGATTTAAGCATCATCTGCGTGAGCAAGTTTTCTGTAACAACTTTTCATTGGAAAGTCTTCTTTTGCTAGTGCAGATTCGATTAAATTAGAGAAATATGACACTTTTTTACTTGACAAGTACACTTGTTCAAAACTGGCATCCCAATTTTTCGACAAGTGTACTTTTCAAGGAATAAACTTTCAACTGGCAAACGTGCTTGTGTAGATGACTTGTCAAATGCACTCGACAATTTGTACTACTTCCAACCCCCCTCCCCCCACACACTCCGTGAGATATTTATTCACAACGATCCTTTCCTTGTTAACTGAGCCATTTGCTTTAAAACTTTGATGCGAAAACGAATACATGTTGCGGGCAAAACAAATCAAATCGAGGCTAAATGCACAGATGCCACTGGGTCAACAAGTCAACCTTGCCAAAGAAAACTTGTTGTGATCTACAAGAGCAAGTATACTTGCTAAAAATGACTTATCAAAGAAAAATTGCTCGTGTAGATAAAGTCACTTGCAGTCCTGGACGATAAAAATTAACCATTTTTGGTCCTATATGGTCAGATTTAGCCACCTTTATCCCTTATTGGTCGGAGTTAATAACTTTTAGTCCTGATTGGTCAGATTTAGCTTCCTTTAGTCCTAATTTAGGCATTTAAATTCCTGATTGGACTATTTAGGCTAATTTGAGTTACTTTTGTTCATGAATATATAAATTTAGTAATGTCTGCTGATCTGTCCAGCCAACGTTGGGCAACATTGTCGTTTGCTGATGTATTTTTGCAAATATCTTCAAAATTTTTGGCAAAAAAAGTGGCTTCATGTTTTAGGACTAATTTGTCAATCATACTACCATGATAGCAGTAAATTGTAAAGCGAATGCTTGCTGTTATAAATAACAAGTAGTGATCCATGCTGTTGACCAGGGTATAGACCATTCATATGTCAGCAATGAATACTCGAAATTTTGGAAAGGCGTTAGAGGTAACTAAACTCTACATCTAGTCACTGATAAAATTCTTGCAATGACGGGCTTAGATATTGCAGTACATATCAAAAATCTGAGAAAGACGAATTAAAACCTTACAATTCCTTTTCATGGAGCTTAGATGACCCCCTTTAAAGTAACTAATCGAGAAGCACCGGTTCTTCATATCGTTATTTCATTCCATGTCACTGTGTATTATTTTGCTTTCAAATGTCCAAACATCGAATCGTCTCGCTCTTAGTGATCGATTTATACTACAAATTTATCATCGTTGTCCGTTGCTTTACTCTGAAAAATCTTCGCGTTCGATGTTAGAATTGCTTCGCAGGCAAGTGTTTTGACTGAAAACTCAATTTAAAACTTAGTGCCGTTAAAACGTAAAACAGGTCACCACGCATGCTTTAAAATAGGTTAGAATTCTGATAAAAATGACTTAAAACTTGATAGAAAAATATCTTCAAACTTCCATTACCCAATATGTAAATTCCCAATGGCCAACCAATCTATTCCAAATGCGCTGGACCATAATCCTCTCATATAGATGTGCCCCTCTACTGCCGTAGATTCAAGCTCATGGGTTATCAATCCACCGAAGTACAACGCCGGTTCTTCCTGCCTAACGTTTTCGATATAGACTTCTCCACTACTCAGAGGGACTCTCAATTCCACATTAAAGCCAACAGTAATTTTTTTCCCTGCGCCAGTCTTGTTTAAGTTTGCCTAGAAAGACATATCAAATGAAAAATATGACGTTAAACAGACGTATGGATGGAAATTATAGGTCGTGATATTGCTTCAATTCAACATTAGGACTCGTGTTCAATTCCTGATAGCACTGTAAGAACAGTTTTTACTTTCAGAGGCAGATTTAAAAGAGTTATTTACCCCTTCTGAAAAGTATCTACATGTGACTTAATACTTCTCATTCTCACACCGTACAAAGAAATTGAACAAAGAAGCAACTTGAATTACTCTTCGTGAGCTCCAATTTGACATTATGCTACCAATTACATCTAATTCCTGCAGATTTTAGCATTACATTAACAAAGAAGACAGTTTTAAGGAGATCAACATTTTGTCAGACGGGTCAAAAAAATTGTTGCAGGAAATTCTCATGGTATAAATTGTAAGCTATTTTGTCATTTATTTCAAGATGTGTTTTTTATCCCAGCTTTATAAAATATGGCTCGACCTTTTTTAGCATACCTGCATGGCTCGCATGTCATCTATTACAAGCTGCTTCAATGTACTTTTCCTCCTTACACGTAACCAAATTGAGCTTTAGATCCTAGTTTTACTTCCAGTCAGCTCTTAAGTTACTTAAGACTGTTGCTAAGGTTCCTCTGTTAAGCATACTACGATGTACGTCCGGAGTACTAACTAACAAACATACGTACATGATATATTTCATACCGATAATGTAATGCCGTGGGTTTAGTGTATAACTAAAAAAATGTGCCTTAGAGCAAAGGTGCATTCTTCTGTGTTACCTCATCATACATAGATCAGTTGTTTCTCCAACCGAGCGATGTCATCATATATTTTATTATACTTACCTCAACATACAGAACGATTTTGTTAAATTTGATATCCTTATAGATTTTGATGTTGCTGAATCCTGCTTCTATTTTATAATATTTGTAGTTTATGTTGGCCGAAATGTAAAATCTGATATCCGTTCCAAATATTTTTTTACATACTTTGCAGAAGCTGCTTCCTTTGCAGTTGGAAGCAAACGAAATCTAACAAGAAATAAAAAAAGTTATAATAGTATAAAATGGCAATAGATATTTAAAGTTCGTCGACAATGAACACAGAAAGTGGCTGTACTGGCTATTTACGCTTGTTCTAGCACAACTTTGTTCTTCAATGCTACTCGATTTCCTTTTGAAAAGGTGGATCACGTTGTAAATCAAGAAACCCCCATGTTACATCAATTTGGTTTCCCCTTCAAAAAAGTTAAATACATGACCTATCATGTACTAAAATTGATGTTAGATTGTTGGAGGAAATGACTCTATGACTGTTCGCGTGTACTGTGCATTCAGTAAACAATGGCATTGTAAATTCGACTCTGAGTAACAACGCTTCGATTTTTTAAAGCAAACAAGAAGAATTTCCTTGCACTTCTCAAAAATCTTTCAAAAAATACCGATAAGACAAAAGGTAGAGGCTGATTAATTTATGATCTTTGGAACAAAATGAATGACGACCTCATGAAGCAGTCCCTGTTTGTGCATGGTATCTTAAAAGATGACATTCAGAGAATTCTGAAATGATTTGTTTCAAGAAGGGATTGCCACCTAAAGTTGGCTTTGTGTCAACTTTTAGCTTCGGGAGCATTAAAATCTCGATGCTAACTTTTCATCAGAAAAGATATTCTTGAGGAAACAGAAAAGGATCACGTCTTGTCACTTGGCTCTAATTATGATCAAGACCGAGTGTTGTCAAAAATGTCCTCTTTAATTATTGAAGCATTATGTTTATCTGAGTAGCAAAGATTAGAATAAAATGTTTTATTTTTCGTTGACAAGTATGTTCCTAACTCTTTCATAAGATTTCTACTTAAGTATTAACCTCTCTCTAAAAAACTCCAACATCGAATAGCAGGCCTATCAATAAGCACTCGGGTTGTATATTTAATACGGTATTTCTCTTATCATGTATCACCATCCAGGAAATTTGTCTTGACATGAAACATATGCTGCTTGCACAAGATGATATCTAAAGCAAGTCTTTGCGTAAGAAGAATCAAACGCTTGCGTGATTTTTCGTGCGCGAATGATCGCGCAGGGAATATGTTGTAGCAAAGCAAGGCCGTACTTTGAAATTAATTTTAATAGAGCAACCTGTGTTTCGTTTAATAAGGGCTAATTGTGACGTGCTCCCCCCCCTAAGGGCTGTGTATTTTGCGTGTAGATTGAGGTAAAGTGTCAAGGTTGGCACTTGTGTAAGCTTACTGGTATTTCCTGTGTTTTGATATACGAGCTATCTCACTTGCCAAGGTCAAAAGACACGTTCGGAAATATTTTTGTTGATAAAATACTCACCCCAATTGACAAGAATTGAAATAATCTCTCTAAAAATTACACATCGAAATTCCACAAATTTACCAATTTGTGCGAGCTATCAAAAGCTCGTGTAGTCAGGTTCGCGCGAGAAGCGAGCTCGCGTTAAACGGAAAAGCTAGTTACTGTACCAGTACTGGAAACCAAAGTTAATGTCCTGGCCGAATCCCAGTTTAACTTTTAAGTAATTGGCCAAGTACAATCCTATTAAGATTTATGAATCCTTGAAAGGAGAATGACCCTTATGCAAGTACCTGAGCTACAGCAAGTAAGCCACCTGGTATTTCATCACCAACAGCTTCCTTGAGAGGGCTTGACTGGTAGCTGGAAGCTTCATTAACTTCAATTTTTCCGGAGAGGAAAGGAACAACTGAAATTCCAACCTATAATGAAAACAAGATCGACAGCTCATGAGGGTAAGATTTGTTACACAGTTCCTCTCTATTTGTACGCTATGGCAGCATTATTTTGCAAACGCACAATTCATGACGACTTTTGTCTTTTGATTGTGTTAAGTCTGACTTCACATGAAGTGAGCATTAGAAAACGAAGTGAGATGAATGCGTCTTGTATGGAGAATAAAAAATATTTAAATGTAAGATTGAGCGAATAATTCAATATAGGATTGAATGAATATGTCAATAAAGGATTTGACGAATAATTTAATATAGGACTGAATGAATATTTCGATACAGGATTGAATGAATATGTCAATATAGAGTTGAACAAATAATTCAATATAGTACTGAACCAATATTTCGATTTTAGGACTGAACGAATATTTCAATATAGGATTGAATGAATATGTCAATATAGGCCTGAATGAATATTTCACAATATGATAGAAAGAATATTTCAATATAGGATTGAATAAATATCTCAATATATGATTGAATAAATTTGTATTTTAATGAACATTTTAAGGGTCTTAATTAAGCTACAATTTGGCAGCCATACGAAAGGGATCTAGTCCCTAACTAATGCACAGGAAAACATACCTCCACTTGTAA
The DNA here is from genome assembly GCA_024741275.1 of Chironex yamaguchii. Classification (NCBI taxonomy): domain Eukaryota; kingdom Metazoa; phylum Cnidaria; class Cubozoa; order Chirodropida; family Chirodropidae; genus Chironex; species Chironex yamaguchii. The sequence continues at coordinate 7,688 of JANTCA010085786.1, read as the reverse complement.
CCCAAGAGTCTTCAAGAAACCTCCAATAGCTGCCGATGCACCCGACAACTTTTCTACCATAGCTCCGTATGAGTCCCCGCTAAAAGATAGACCAATTCCCAGATGTCCTGACTGATGGATACTTAGCACGATTTCAATATGTAATGGTATGCCAAGTAGCTTGTGAGTTGAGGAAAATCGATAGACTCCGTGTGCAAAATCGTATCCCATAGACACGGCACCGAGCTCAAGGTCCCATAGCTTTATAGCCCTAAAAAGTAATAAAAAAACAGTCAAGCATACCAAGCATGTTCTTGCTCAAATGGGATGATAGTGTGTCATGTTTATATGGATCGTGAGCTTAGAGTAAAATTAAACGCTCTAATAACGGAAAATGGCCAAACGCTAGTACTAAAACAACAGTCAAGCATACCAAGCATTTTCTTGCTCAAATGGGATGATAGTGTGTCATGTTTATATGGATGGTTGTGAGCTTACAGTAAAATTAAACCCTCTAATAACGGAAAATGGCCAAACGCTAGTAATCAAAAAACAGTCAATTATAACAAGCATGTTCTTGCTCAAATGGGATGATAGTGTGTCATGTTTATATGGATGGTGAGCTTAGAGTAAAATTAAACGCTCTACTAACGGAAAATGGCCAAACGCTAGTACTAAAAAAACAGTCAAGCATACCAAGCATGTTCTTGCTCAAATGGGATAATAGTATGTCATGTTTATATGGATGGTGAGCTTAGAGTAAAATTAAACGCTCTAATAACGGAAAATGGCCAAACGCTAGTGAGGCTTTAGTTACAAGGTAATCCACAATTTTTCGTCAGTAGTCCAGGGCGACTTGGAAATGTTTCATATTTTGATGCAATTATTAGCAACTATCTTCACTTAAGCGTGTGCATGGGTAATATTGATCAATTAATTTTATTAGTGGCGTGAATTCTGCTTCTTTTGGTGCAACTGTAAAGTTAGAGATCAATGTAACTCATGTCCTCTGTTTGTATATTGCCCCTAACGAGGTTTCTGAATAAGTTTCAATATAGGGATGAATGTTTATTTTGGCTTTGAATATGGTCGAATAGGTCCATAGTCCATTGTGCTAACGGGAAAGATGTAGGACTATGTTTTTTCGTATAAATATTATAAATGTCTTATTGATAACAACAAAAATTTTACCAATTAAGAAAGAAATTGAACGACAACATCTATTCATAAATTGAATTGAAAAATCTTTTAATATAATTATTGCACAAAAATCGATATCAAATTTTAAAAATGACCTTTGTTACTGACGAAAAATTTCTATTTACCTCGCAAATAAGAACGATCTTAAAAAACAGACAGAAAGCAAATACTACACTTTACTCCTGGTTAAGATGAAAAGGAAAGCATAAAGTAAAGGAGAAAAAAGAGCAAAAACCCGAAGGGACAGAGAAAAAACGAAGAAAAGACAAGCAAATCTAGGATTATAGACTAAAGGTAATAAAGACCAAGCATACCAACGCCGCCCCCGCTGGTTCGGCCATGTCCTCCACCTTCCCCCTGACCACCCAGCCAAAGCCATCTTCGTCTTCAACTCAAAAGCTACGGGATGGAAACGACCACGAGGCAAGCCTCGCACCCGCTGGCGACCTCTAACGTCAAGGAGTTGGTCGTGGAGGATGCAAAACAGACTACCCAAGCTGGAAAAAACTGTGTTCTCTGGTTGGCTCTACGCACTAGGACGGCACACCCTCTTCCTTGCAAGAGGATTGATGATGATGATAATGATGATGATGATGATACCAATGGATTGGGCATGGCATCATTTGAATAATCAATGAGTTGTACTCACCTTAGGGCTGATATGATAAAGCCGGGGATTTTAAAACCACCACTCAGAACATTAATCATTTGACTAAACTTGACTTGCTTGGTATCCGCTACAAGTGATGTGTCTGATCCATTTTGGTAAACAAATGCACTGAAAACAGTTGGTGAAAATTTTAGAAAATGTCCACGGGCCAGGAATCCTCTGTATCTGCCTTCAGAGTAATAAGCAAATCTTGAAAACAAAAGGAAAAAGGAATTTATAAAGAAATACTTATTATTTACTATCAGTAGTAGGTTCCCTCACTCTCAAACCAGAAGTTGGAAGATCGTTAGAGATCGTGATGTATTAGAACTTGACGTCACGAGTAGAAATAGGAACAGAAGAAGTGGAATAATTGACACATTTAGCACTTAGGTTTCGACTCCCATTAACAACCATATTCACTTTCCCTTGTTTCTTTATGATTTTGGATATTAATTTTTCTTATGTATAATTTCTTTACACTGGCTCTTCCTTCTTTTTTCCGTGTCCTTCAATGGATCTATGCCTTCCTTGTTGTTGTCCTTTGTCTCTATACTAATTGTTTTCCCTCTCTGCTCGTTTGGTCCCCGTCCTCCATTTATACATATCATCTATGTAGTACTTACTCCTTATTCTGTCGTATATTAGTATGCCCCGCATAACTTTCTTTCCTGTAAAACACGTATATAAGTACTGTACGTATGATCGTACTGTACATATATTACATAAGTACATATATTACTTTTATAAAAACAAAACAAACAAACAATAGCGATAAATCTAAGTCAATAATGACTCTACTTTCACACTAAATTACTTAACTGAAATTATCTTTTTTTTATGCCATACTTTATGAAGCGGGATACTGTCTGTTAATACTCTGTGAAGCTTGATTTCTGATATCTTTTGCCCTGCAATAAATTACTAATTCCTTCAGCTTTGCCCTGCGATATGCTGTTTTTCATGATTGGGGGTGAAAGACCCCCAAACCCCCGCAATTGTAACGTCCCTGATTAAAATCTCTACTTGTATATACGTAAATCAATGATTGTTTACTCACAATACATTTCTGATATTCAGTAAACTTCCAGGTGTATATTCATCAGCAAATTCAAGTCCAGCCTCATATCCTTTGATTTGGTAACCTTTTTTATTGTACACGCGTACACAAATCCCAAGAATTGACTTATCTCCACCTGGTTTCTCGTAGTTGCTTAACGTCTCTGCGTCCTTGTAGGACGTCAGTTTTGATTCCATTTGCTTGACTGTCATTGCTGGCTCTGGTTCAAAACAGAACTGGGGTGAAATAAATACAAAGGTGCAATAGTTAGACAGAACAAATACAGAAGAGCAATTGCAGGATAGAACAAATACAAAAGTGCTATAGTTAGATAGAACAAATGCAAAAGTGCTATAACTAGGGAGAACAAATACAGAAGTGGAAAAGTAAGATAGAACAAATACAGAAGTGCAATAGTTAGATAGAACAAATACAGAAGTGCAATAGTTAGATAAAACAAATACAAAAGTGCTATAGTTAGATAGAACAAATACAGAAGTGCTATAACTAGGTAGAAAAAATACAGAAGTGCAATAGTTAGATAGAACAAATACAGAAGTGCAATAGTTAGATAGAACAAATAAGGAACTGAGGAATAGTTAGATAGAACAAATACAGAAGCGCAATAGTTAGATAGAACAAATACAGAAGTGGGATAGTTAGATAGAACAAATAAGGAACTGAGGAATAGTTAGGAAAAACAAATACAGAAGTGCAATAATTTGATAGAACAAATACAGAAGTGCAATAGTTAGATAGAAGAAATACAGAAGTGCAATAGTTAGATAGAGCAAATACAGAAGTGCTATAGTTAGATAGAACAAATACAGAAGTGCAATAGTTAGATAGAACAAATACAGAAGTAGAATAGTTAGATAGAACAAATACAGAAGTGCAATTGTTAAATAGAACAAATGCAGAAGTGCAATTGTTAGATAGAACAAATACAGAATTGTAATTGTTAGATAGAACAAATACAGAAGTGCAATTGTTAGATAGAACGAATACAGAAGCGCAATAGTAAGATAGAACAAATACAGAAACGTAATAGTTAGATAGAACAAATACAGAAGTGCAATATTTGGATGGAACAAATGCAGAAGTGCAATTGTTAGATAAGAAGAATTTCACCTTGGTCTATAGCTTATCTCGTTACGTATGCCTGTCTTAAATGCTAACGTGGAAGATTAATTTTACAGGTCTTGGTGGAATTAATAAAAGGACATGTGTCGTTGTCTTTGACAAAAGACTTGAAAGAAATTTTATGAAACATGGTTCACGTTATGTCACATTTTAATCGTTATATCAAATTTGTAAGGCGATAAGTCTAATTATAATACAGAAAACTGGAGAACAAACGAGTCAACTTGTTTTACACCTTCATTCATTCCAGCATTTCGTTCAGATACCTATACCGGTCTTTATTCCGTTTTCGTTGTAGCTTAGTCGGCCAAGACGTTTGTATCGAAAGGAGACTTTTACTGTATCAAGAAGGTATTAATGCTTACTATTTATATTCTGCTCAATTCTGTTTCTATTTTTGCTCTATTTTGATTAATTTTATCTTAAGGGTTGTTTATTTTGTTGTTCTCTTGTCAAGGAAGTATGGCAATTAGGAGTTAGGAGACGATAACTAGAAGTCTTCTTTACTTTGTAACTTAAAGACACAAAAGTTTATTAACATTAATTAATTAATTATCTATATAACTGGCAACTACTGCAATCACGTTCCAAATTTAGGAGTGGATACAGAGCCAGCAGCTGAAAGAGACTCAAGACAAAGTTAAGGCATTTAATAAAACTACCCTCTAGTGTTTCTGTAATCCAAATCATATTAAACTTTAGAGCTTTGCGGGGGATTGCTTCTTGGCCTTGGGATTCGAGTAAAGAAAAATAAAACCAATCTTTACCTTGACTACTTTATTGCTTTCTTCATCTCTCAGGTTAAAGTATCCATTTTTGATTTGGTCTCCAACAAATGAAACATACGAAAGTACCTCTTTTGGAATTTTGGAGCGGTACGAGCCGGTTACGCCGTATTTTACATCAACGTCACATTCACGAGCAAGAAAAGTGCCTTTACTGATGGACACTTTATTTGCGGGTCCTTTCTTTTTTCCTGGCATTAAATAAAGAAAGTAAATTCATTTAAAGCCAGCCTGAAAATTTTGTGTTCTGTGTATGAGAGCGTTTAATGAGAATAAAAATTTTTGGGAGAGATTGACTGACGTGTTAAATAGCAAAATGTCCTTGCATTTGCTACGGTATAGACCTGACGTCCTGGCAATGTTTACTGGGATGTTCTACTTCTATCTCGCTTTTGTTCTTGCATTCGTAAGCAGTCTTATGTAAATGGAGATGCATGCTTACTAATGCGTGCATGTATTTGTTTACACTTAAAAGTTTATCATTTTCAACATAAACAACATTTGACTTTTTACAAAAAGCAGAAGTATTGCTATAGATTGTCAGGAAAATGTTTCATGGAAATGTCAAGATAGAAAATAAGATAGGCGTGTGAAGAAAACGCCAATGGGACTCATGTCCGTCATTATTTTTTTCAAGAAAGTATTTTTGTATAATATGGATGCTGCTATGTGCCCCTGTTGTTTGCATCCTCACTTCCTACCTGTATGGCAATTTATTTTGATTGCATTGCATTCAAAAACAAATGACTTTTTGCTTGCTTCTGTAACCACATCACTTGTTACAAATGATAGAAATTGAATGATCACTACCAGGTGATAAGTCAGGATGATAAGGGGCAAAACATAAAAACAGCAAGAGTAATTAAGTGCAAAGATAATGATGGTCCATACTGGAATCTGAGGCTGTAACGTCACAGATATGTGGCGTAAGGAGCGCCTGCCGTTTGCACGCCAGCGTAAAGAATTTTCGTGGTTGACTTAAATTTTTGAACGTCCGATATTGCCTCAAGTCAGTGCATGGGAGGAACCTGAAACTTAGTGGCGTAGATGCTTGCAGCTTCTGGCTTACAAATGTGGCGTAAGGACCACCTGCTGTTTGTACGCCAGCGTAAAGAATTTTCTAGGTTGGCTTAAATTTTTGAACGTCTGATATTGCCTCAAGTCAATGCATGGGAGGAACCTGAAACTTAGTGGCGTAGATGCTTGCAGCTTCTGGCTTACAAATGTGGCGTAAGGACCACCT
>JANTCA010085775.1:0-14132 GCA_024741275.1 Chironex yamaguchii | reverse complement strand
TCGATTTGGATATGCCTTCCTGTAAGTGAGTATCCAAATGTATGCATTGAGTCAAAAAATAAATTTGAAGTTTAAAAGATTATTATTATTTTGTCACATTTTTTTGTTTCTGACTGTTGCTATTGCCTATCTTTATGCTGCTAGGCGGGTCATAACAAATGACCATGGGCTATCAGCATCTTCTTTTCTCGACCTTTCAGAACTTTCCGCAAAATTCTGGTGGTTCCCAACAAGGTAGTCTTCTAAAGCACTCCAACATTGCAATGGATCCCAATTTTCTCAACCCACTTGTCAAATTCCTTTGTCACACTCCCTAGGGCTCCTATCACAACAGGTACAATGTCTGCTTTCTTCGGCTTCAACAATCTTTTTATCTCTCTTTTTAAGTCTTGGTACTTTTCGACCTTCTCCTTTCCCTTATTATTACTTTTGTTGTTATTAAATCTGTTAGCGAAGGTAAAAATCAAATTAAGCATTAAGATCGGAACTTTGGCATTTTCGGGGGTAAGAACTGTCTTCGAATTCTCGAACTATATAGCTTTACATGAATAAGTCTTGAGTTGTAAGCAGATGTGAAAGACTGTATTTCTGAGTGCCAATACGCACCGCTACAGAGGATCAAACCTGGAAAAATGTTTGGGATAAATATAATAGTAACGATCCCTATAATCCCACATAGACGATGTTGTTACGTATTGTCTGAAAATTTTGCCACTGTATACAAACTTGCATCTCGAACTACGATGATCGGATGATGATAGCATGATATATATAGTGGATTTTGAACCAGTTCCAAATATGTGTGCTTACTGTATCGTTATTGCAAAGTGGTATGGGGCACTTTACTAGCATAAATGGAAGAGAAAAACGTCTTGGGAGACATTTTGCCTTCAAGTCACATGATGTTTGTAGTTGAGTATAGATCACATTTATTTTAGCTGTGTTTGGGTGATGCGTTTTAGAAGTACTTGTCTGTGTTGGTTTGAAGTCTGTAGATTATAATTGATATCCTACCATCTGTTTGTCTCGTTCACCAAAACGTCAAGAAAGGGTTGTTTTCCTTCTTCCTATATTTGCTTGACAGAGACAATTGTGCAAGTCACGACTTTGTTCTATACTCAGGGAACATTGTTACCTCGCCTCCAGCATTTCTGTTATTTCCAACAATAAGTGTAATTAAACTTAGTAGAGTTTGGATAATCTTCTTCATCTTCGGCTGCATCGGTAATAAAATACTTAACGCTTAGGTTAAACGTTGCTCTTTTCATGTGCCGAATCTAATACAATTAAGCACGGCAGTGGAGCGACTCTGGAGCGGCGGCAAGTTAATCGTCGCTCCTAATATGTCTCTCTTAATTTGCAAACAAAAGAAAATCCGTTTCAGCCTCCTTTTCGATCAAGAATAATTAATTCGTGGCTTATATAATTTATGCTTTAAATTCGGCACATGAAAAATTCTACGTTTAACTGGCAGTCGCTCTAGTGTCGAGGAATGCGACTCGATGTGTCGCTCCAAATGCAATCTGTCGCTCCAAATCAAATCTGCCGTACTTAATCAAGTTTAACGTCGCATTTGTCATGCACTTAATTCAGCAATTAGAATCGGCGCATAAGAAGAGCGACGTCTAACCTGGGCCATAGTTCTTAATATCCTGATCTAGTAGAAAAGGGAAAGTCAGCCGTGTCCAAGTAACGGAATAATTATCGCAAATACAGCTCCTTGTTTGGTTAACAGGCCTTATGCAGTAGATCACCACAGTCGACTTCTATCTGGAAGTTCAGCAGACGTAACACATTGTCTGTCAGTAAATCGGTTGGACGGACGGACAGCTGGACAGCTAGCTCTCCGAGTGATGTTTGCCTCTGATATATACATGGTGTACGCTATAAGTGTTGAAGATTAAAGTTGAAGCGGAATATTTAGGACTGCTTTGATCAATTCTGGTGATTCGTTTGGCTCAGCATAGGAAGTGCTATTTTGGCAGTTATGACGCCTCGATTTAAAGCTCGGTTAGCCAATCACTACAACTTAACATATGGTCATCCCATAGAATCTATGAATGTTTATAAAACTTTTCTGTAGACATAACTGTCAAAATAAGTGCCTGAAAGGTGAAAAGTACAAGGAGGTAATAGAACGTAATATTCATTCATTTTTTGATTAATTGCCAAAACATATCGACGGATGGTAATCTGTACGCACGGTGTACCAATAATATAGAAGAATACTCCAATCACAGACAAATAAAATGCAAACAGGCGGAATAGTAAGTCACACTTACTAAAACAGCTGAGCAATTGAGTATCGTCATTCTTTGATGTACGAAGGACTGAATTAGAATCAAGTAAGTGGGAGTGTGGTTTTAGAACGTCTTCATAAACACTGCAGTTATTGGACATAAACATCGGCACAACACACCTTACCATCTATTCATAAGGATTGTGTACCTACCACACAAAAAAGCTTGGTAGTATATGAATGCCGCGTGTCTAGGGCTGGTTGTATCTTTGCTAGTTGCTAGTTGAGTCACACTTTTATGGGAAGTTGCGTCACCACAGGCTCACTATAGAGAAAAGTCTGAAGTACACTTTGGGAACAGTTACCCTTTCCGCGTGGCCACAGATTAGGAAGTGAACAATCTTTTTGTGGCACAAAACTTGAAAATCGCCTTGAAAATCTGCGACATTGCGCTAAAAACATACTTAAAAGCTTTTGTCGTCTGACACTCTTCAGAGTATGAATCATCAGAAAAGAAAGTATATGTATATGGCAATCTATTTATATAAACATAGAAACACAGATTAAAAAGCTATAGTTAAGTGTTTCTCTGCTGTCAATCCAAGAATTGTTTTAACAACTAGGAAGATTTTGCCGTCCATTCACAAATATTGTGTACCTACCACACAAAAAAGCAGTAGTATATGAATTTTTGTGGCAACGTGAAGCTTGGTATGTACGTTGACGCGATAAAACATGTTTGAGCCAGTACACGCCGGGCATCAATTTCTAGAGAACAGCCATCTCGCGCTTGCAAAGCGAAAATCACTGCCAAAACATGCAATTTAGCCATAGGTTAACATTTTAATAGAAAATTCCAAAAGCGCTAAAATGTATAACGAAAATTTTCGGGTAATTGGTATTGCTAGATCTTACCTTTCATCTAAGTGTATTGGAGTCTGTCCACATTAAAAAAGAAAACCAGTACTCTGTAGGCAGGAAGAGTTTGCTTTTCCTCTTTCAATAATGTTTTATTTTTTCATTTTTTCCTAATCTTTGTTCTTTCTTGTTTATAATTCGTTATTTTCGATCAATGTTTATTTAACAGGGTTGCCACATATCTATACTTTCTGACGATTCATACTCTGAAAACTGTTCGACGAAACAAGCTTTTAAGTATGTTTTTAGCCCAATGTCGCCTATTTTCATGGTAATTTACAAGCTGATTTGTCGTAGTCGTCATAGTGATAAATTTTTCTTAAAAATGAAAATTTAGAAATATAGAAATTTCTACCTGAAAGTGGCAAGAATGAGGGAGTAATCGTTGGTTTAGAGTTACTTGTCGCCATCTCTTTTCTATATCAGAGTCACCACAACTCACCAAGATGAACTTATCGATCCCAACCCGAGACGATGGTTTCTTTCCCAAAGGTGAATTTAATGCTGCCTTGACTGATTCCATCACTAAATTTCTACTCAATAAACCTACCTCAAATTTCGTAATTTCGTAATGACGTTATCTGGTATATTTCAAGAAAATTCATTAAGAAATCTTTTATGCAACATAACCATTTTTTCTGGACGTGGTCCGGTAACTTGTTGGTTATCACATAACATTATTTTACACTAATGGTCACCTTTTAGGTATATATTGACTAATAATCACTTCTTATTTCAAGGTTACTCCAGGCCATGCCTTTATCGCAATTAAAGTATGTATTACTGTGTACACAACACGCGAGGTTGTCAAATCTTGTCGTAAGATTTGTAATATTTTTCAATAACCGCGTAGACTAGACTTCTTGGCAAAGTAAATATTTGTGCTATTATTTTACATAAAAGAAAGCAATTTATAGAAAAGTTTCACTTAACTTTGAAGATTTTTAGTCTAACGATCATAGTATTCAACTCCTTTAGTAGAGTTTTACTGCTATAAAATGTGGTTTCTCATTGTTCTGGCAAGTATTTTCGCTTCCTCTCAAGGTGAGTAACATGTTAAAATCTTGTTTAAGTCTACCTTTCTGTCCTTCTCCTGTTTACCGTAATATTTCTTACGCGTTCAACTGTCCAATTACTTGTTTTATGGAGTATCTGTCTGTCTGTCTGTGAGCAATTTTTAGTAGCAGCAATTTATGACAACAGCAATTTTTAGGGATTTCCTTTGGAACCTTTATGGAACCATGACGGACCTTCAAGAGAGATTTCTCTGCTTCTATGACAATTGACGGATAATTTTCTCTGAAATGAGCTCGACAAGGTGTAAGGTTTTTTAGCTTAATTTTGTTAGTTGTTAAATTTGTATTTGATGTTGCAGTCTCGACGATATTTTGTGACGTTCATATCGGTATTAATATGAAGCATTAATCTAGCTTTCGCTTTATCATATTAGGGAAGGAAATCTGATAAGAATTATTCCTTTAATTTTTTCCTGGCTGTATCTGAGATTATTCTTTATAAATGTGAAAATCAATACTTCTTACCTGGTTAGTTAGTTAGTTAGTTAATGAGTGACTTTATTAGTCAGGCAATTAACTAGATTTCTAGACAAATATATCCCCATTGAAACCACCAAGTTTAAATAACCTACTTCTCTAAGTCGTGGAAAACGTGATACCTTTCTTTCCTCTCTTATTGATGGATTGATATATGATTGATTGACGGACAGATAGACGGATTGAGCGAGAAACACTTAAAATAGACTGGATTTTAGATTAACACACAGCTAAATGTAAAGTCAAATAGGTGGATAAACAGACGGAAAGACAGATGGAAGATAGAAGAATTGATTTATAGTTCTATTAAATGCTAGATAAATTAGATAGATAGATAGATAGATAGATAGGTAGACAGACAGACAGATAGATAGATAGACAGATAGATAGATAGATAAAAAAAGGAGGCAGACAGGATAAGACGAACTTTTACGGGGAATTGCTTCAAATACTAAATGTTATTGAATCATTGCAACAATAGTCTTAATCGTTCTCTTTTTGTGTCTCTTCTAGCGGCGACGTGCAGTTTGCCTGTCCCACCATTACACGGGGCAGTTACCGGATTCGAAAATTTCATGGCTACTTTTTGCCGCAGGGGTCATTTCCCGGCCAAACCCAAATTTGTCAGAGCTTTGTTTTTTATGTGCAACAATGGAGAATGGGTCAGTCCATTTGGAATCAAGTATAATGACATTGGTGGATGCACAGGTATTATTTTTTTACTTGTACTCTCACACTGTACCCCTTCCTTTTTCATAATTGTTTATGGGAGCTCTCTTATCTACTACTATTTTATTTTTAACCTCTCAACGATCTACTAGACATGCATCTTACTCTGACCAGTATACAGTGAAACTCTGTACGGCAATATCTTCTTATCTGGCATATATCGACTTCAAAATTCCCTCTCATAATCTTGTTTTCCTCTTCTTGTGACCCCCAGTCATCTATTTGCCAAACTAGCCAATCATTTGAGATTAATGACAGTTCTTATCATTCATCAATGAAGCCACTGTTACCACCATCAAGTACAATGACTGCCATAATTACCTGGAATACCTCATTTTGGCGTTTTTCATACACCAGTGGCAGTCACCTACCTCGAAGCTTGAATTGTCCATTATTGTAACTTTACTGCTGTCCTCAACATAATGCCATCTTGTCTATCTTTGTCTGGAACGAACACAAACTGTGACCAATGCATATCTCATAGAGATAAGATACATGACGTTTGTAAGCGTATACTTTAATAGTCCGACACGCAGTAACGCGTGAGCGATTAGGGTTGAACTACTAATAGTCTTTCGGCTGTTTATTCTAAGCTGTTTAGGTCGGCAGGAAAAGGCTAACAGGGGCGCCGATCCAGAGCAAATCTGAAGGGGGAGGGGGGGAGTTGATAATTAGGGCGCTGATAAATATTCAGACATTGGGGTCGAGGGTACATTGTATACAATAATTTCCGACCCTGACTACCGACGGAAGGTCCTTTGTCTGTCTCTAAGAAGAATTTCTAAGCAACTGTGTTAAAGAAGTGATAATATAGTCCGTGCTTCACTGCAGGTCTCTAATTAAAGCGACACAACATTTCAAAAAAAGAGTACCAGACCTGTGTCAACTCGGGGTGGTGGAGGGGCAACAATAAGCTCGCATTCCTAATAACACCCTCATCCCAGGATCTATTCTTTGATACAAAGCCACCTGGTCTATTTCTATCTCGAATAACATTGCTTGCGATTTACGTCTAGTGAAGCAATCGTAGCAATTTGTGTGTCTATGTTATTAGATAACGAGACAAGCTATTTACTGCATATACACTTTATGCTCTTTAAGATTGCTCTTATCAATATATTTTCTCTCTTAGTGACAAATCTGCCCCCTGCACAACAACCGGCCTTATTCAGTGCTCGTCAATACAGTGGAAAATGTGGCCAAAAAGCAACAGAGAGATTTTTAAGGAAAACGTTTGTTGACATGGGCCTGTGTACGAAAAATAATGGATGCAAATTGGACAAAATAGTCGTCAAATGTAATCATCCTAAAAAGGGCTAGGCTTAGTTTTCTTATTTTTGCTAAACCTTACAAGTGTTTGTACTGTAATTTATCAGGAACTAAGAGGCCCCGGGGCCTTCTCAAGCCCCATGGGCTTGGTCCTTCAATTGTTTTATAGTCCACTGTAGCTAACAGTACGTTTGTGTGCAAATATACTAATTATAAACCGTGATCTTGACGGTAGGAGCAGGGATCTTCGTCCGTCCGTTCTTGACGGTGTAATGTAATTTTTAATTTTGAAGTAAAATAAGCCGAACACAACCCGATAGTCTATTTTTTTTAGGAAAGTTTTCTCTAAATATGACGCTTTTGCCCAGAATTTTCCATCCCAATCAAAGAATCGAACTTTGACTTAAAGCTAGGTTGCACGAGTCTTCACCAGCGCAATGAATCTCCTTTTAATTACATCTTAGAAGAATGGCTGGCACATGCTGGTTACCAATGATCCATGTTAACTACCAAATCTTGTCAAGTTGGTTGCTGGCATTCATAAGTTTACTTTGGGTGCTCCGAGGTCGATCTCTGAAACTCAAAATGGCGATTGACTTTTAGGAAAACCAGCAAGACGATCTCTCATAAATGTGCTATAACTGATTTATTGATTTGCTAAGATCTATTTGCGGTTTACAGAACAGGAATTTGCGGGAAGGCTGGCTAAAAATGTTCTACCTTATCTCTCTTTCATAGAGCAAAATTTAATGTAAAGCAAAACTGTTTGAGCCTGTACTCCGACCCAAACTTGGCTTATGCCTGTGCTTTTAAACAACAAACTTATGACTTCTATTAGTTATCGAAGCTGAGTATTGCCTTATCATCATCCAGTATCATCATGAGTATCATCCAGGCTCCACTTTCTTTCACCTAATACTTCCACTCCTTACCATAATTTGACAATGGTACGCGTGAATGATGTTATTTGTATCGGGTTGAGGATGTGTGTGTGTGTGTGTCTCTCTCTCTCTGTCTGTGTGTGTGTGTGTGTAAAATCAGCAATTTTTGACTGAGACCGACTGTTCTTCTTTCAACTGGATCTTGAATTGGAAACTGGTTATTAATTGGTCTCATTTTAGAAGTTATCGTGCCTGAAAGCAAAAAATAAACACTATCAATTGCCTATCGCCCTTTATTGAGAGAGCTGTTGCAATGACAAATAAATAGGTTAGATGTAAATGTATGCATCTAGCATACACCAGGTTTGGTTAAAAACAGTCACTTCAGGAAATTACAGTCTTGCAAAACAAAAAAGGCTTTCACAAGTATACCTCTATTCCTACTCCCTTGAAATCTAGATTATGATATGATCGCTAAATTCAACCGAAGATATTAATTTCTCAGTATATTTTAGGTTCATGGTTGCTCGTGTGTTCTCCTTTTAAGTCTCGTTAATTGTTTTTTATTAAGTTTATTAGCTTTATAGAATTATGTAGTGTCTTGTTCAACTCTGTCTTTGAGGGATTTTTGTGGAGCAAAAGAAGATTAAACTACGGTACAAATTTTTTGTTATGTATAACTCCACGGGAAGTATGTACACAGCAAATGTAATTAAAAGTTGCCATGAGCACGGACGCGAGACCATTGATCGATTTCCCAATTTTTCCTGGCTTTGTTTATAGAAAGTTATTTTTCATCAACCATCTACATGATTAGTTACCTTTTCTATCCACTTGAAAATAATTCAGGATAATCACCATTTGCATTGCTAATTAAAATTTGGTACAGCTTAATTTTTCAATTTTAATTATGATATGCAATCCAAGACTTTATAAGGAGCATGCGCACTGTCGACTGGGAATGCATTTTAAATTAAGGGAACTTGCTAATGGTATCTTACATCGTCTTGGTACCTCCGCCAAGGAAGTTACGTGCTCATCGGAGTTTGTTTGTTTGTTGGTTAATTTTTAGGGTGCGTTGGTAACCTGACGAGCTCCGGTTGATTCTTTGCATCAGGATGATCCAAATAAAATCCTGTATTCTGGATCACGTATTCGGTAATGATACCTTTATAACATTATGACTAGTGAGGAAGCCTTCCTGGGGATAATCCAGTTTCTCTGGGACCTAAGGAAGTCCCCCAGGAGAAACCATGACACCTCGTAGTACAAGTCATTTGAATATTTACAAACTGGGAATCCCAACTGACCCCACTGGGTTGGTGGAGATTTAGGCTCTGGGGGTGCTCCTGGTCGGAAGTGTCTTAACTAATGCTTGTTTTTCGTTACTTTAATTACCGTAAGAATGTTGCCAAGTCATAAATGATGTCTGTTGAACAAGTATCTTCGTTAATTGGGAAACGTGAATTTTGTACCATAGAAACTGAGTTCTTGTAATGCGGAGGTCATTAGAAAAAGCTTCGAACCTGAGACCGTTATTAGCACACTTGACACCTTTTCTGCTCTACTAAACGACATATACGAATATTTGAGTCAATTAAACCAAAGTGGCCGCTTATTTGACTGGGTGTTGTATTACGGTTTACGCACTTTACAAGAGATATGATTTCGTTTTCCTACAAGGAATACATTAATCGCTTATTTCTAAAACTTCCACACTAACTGGTCATATGAGAGTGCATTCTTATCACAAACTTGCTAAATGGTTTATTTCTATGCAACAGCAATAAAAAACCTTAAGAATTTGTTTATTAGAAACTTACATCTGACGTAAAGGAGTTAGTTTGGGACTATGATCTGAATATAATTCTACTGTCTATGAAATGAAGTAACTCTTGTGTGAATTGTAAACAATTATGGCAGCCATTGAACGTTTTGTAACTAAATAAACTGGCTTGAATAAAGCCGTGTCGTTAGTCCTGTGTGCTTAGTGAGAACAAATTGTACTTTCCAAATCTATACTACAGAATAGTAATTACTGTTCTGTCTCTATACGTTTCAAGAGCCCTATTGACTGTTATATTATAGCCATATTTCAAACTCAGGCATGAATGTAAGAGGGACTTCAAAGAATGAAGTTTCCCTTTGTTCTCTAAACCAATCAACTGCAAGAGACAAGATTCTTCTGCCTTTGAACACCCGCACGTGCCGTCATTTGGAAATACGGAATCAGTGAAATTCGAAATCATGACACGTTTTAAATCTTATGCTCTGATTGGCTGATACTACTAATTGGTTATTGCTTTCTTTGTCATTATATCCTTTTTTGGTCATTGTCGAATACGAAAAATTGTTATGCTTGATGAAGACGAAGCAAGATTCTGATAAGATGAAGGAAAACGATTAAATTAAATTTACATTGAGTGAGAAAGTTAGAAGAAAATCAACTAAACAGTAACAGATGAGAGCTTTAAACCATGTTGAGTAAACTATGGCCGATGACGAATTGAGACATAGAGTTTATGTGAAATTTTACTGCTTCGAAAACGCGAGTTCAGTGCGGACTTCCTAGATATTTTTATTAACAGTCAAGAGAAATGACAGAAACATCGGATATACTCGCTGATTCTGGTGTCTATGTTGGTGGAAGAGAAATTAACATACAAGGTATAATAAACTTTGCCTTTACCTTGATTTGTATGTTTATATGGCATCCTACTTGATATAATCTAAGTGATGCCACTGTGATGCCACATTTAATAAGGAGCCGACCGGATTCAAACTTGCAACACTCAAACCTCCGTGTCATCTCTAAGTTCGATCCCGGTCGGCTCCCACTTAGTGTACCTATTGTTGCAATGCTCCACTCTTGATAAATATGTACTACATCACTTGTGTCTGTTGAGAGACTACATATATCTGACACAGATGAAGGCTGAAGCCGAAACACATACATACATAGACACAGAGAGCGAGAGAGCAGATTTCTGCATATGTATTGTTTTCAGCGCGTTAAAGTTTCAAGATTGATATTCTGTTTTCAATATTAACGAGTGCAATGGAACTAATAAAACCCTGTCAACGACCAGAAAATGCACAGAGTGATCACTGCAGAGACATGTTGCTTGCTTCTATATTGCTCTTCTATTTTCACACGAGGTCCAGAAATTTTACTATCAATAACATCAAAACAGTCAAACGTTGTCGCTACCAAAACATGTTTCCGGAGTGATAATCATTTTTCTCTCCATTGTGAAAAATCAGGGTTCAATTTGTTACTTTTCTGTAATGGAAAGAAACGAAAAAATATATAAAAAACTGAAATCACAAGTAGATGAGAGGAATTACGGTTGAGGTCATCTACTTGCTTCGCATCAGTCCAAGCAGCCAATGGCGGAGCTACGAAGGCAATCAGGGGGACTAAGTCCTCCTCGCTTTTTCCAAAAGATGGTCCTTGATATTCCGAACCTCTAGCTTTAAAAAGCTTTTGTCAAGGTGTAGTTCTGTAAAAGCCTCGCCGTTCTTATAACTAAAAGATTTTCCTGGTAGAAAAGAGGGTGCTTTCTAACAGAAAAAAGGGCATCCCAGCGCGTGATACAAAAAAAGGTTCCTGGTCCACCTGAGTCCTTGCGTCCCCCTTTGTCAGGTAGCTGACCCCGCCACTGCCAGCAACTTAAACAATTTTGAATTTAAAATCGTAAAATATCATTATGTTAGACGCATTGGATAATTAAAATAACGCATCATTCTTAATCATGCCAAATCCTATTATCAGCATATATACAAAGTACGGAACTTTATAATAGCAACATATCTCATATATTAACAGCTTCAGGGACAACGGAAAATGTTGAGTAAAGGAATCGCACAGCCTTTTCTTAGGAGAACGATTTTCATACAAAGAGTGGATTTGTATTGTGTGGGAATTGAGAGTATACATCAATTTAGTGGACTTAATACACTCTTTCTTAACAAGAACAATTTTATAAGAACACAAACCTGGATATTTGTACAACTTTAAGAAAGGACTAGTAACAAACTGGGAATAAATTGCACTCTACTACACTACACTACAGTACACAACACAAAACTACACTACATTACACAACACTGCACTTCATTACACTACACTACACTACACTACACGGCACAACACTGCACTTAACTACACTACACTACACTACACTACATTACACTACAGTACACAACACAAAACTACACTACATTACACAACACTGCACTTCATTACACTACACTACACGACACTACACTACACTACACGGCACAACACTGCACTACACTACACAACACTGCACTACACTACACAACACTACACTACACTACACTACACTAAATTACACTACATTACATTACACAACACTGAACTTCATTACACTACACAACACTACACTACACTACACTGCGCAACACTGCAGTTTACTACACTACAATACAGTACACCACACTAAACTACACTACATTACATTACAAAACTCTGCACTTCATAACACTACATTACACTACACTGCACAACACTGCACTTAACTACACCATAATACACAACACTACACTACAGTACACTACACTGCAATACACCAAATTAAATTACACTACACTACACTACACTACACTACACTACACTAAACTCCACAACACTGCACTTAACTACACCATACTACACTACACAACACTCCACTCCACTCCACTCCACTACACTACACTACACTACACAACACTACACTACAGTAAACTACACTACACTACACAACACTACACTACAGTAAACTACACTACACAACACAACACTACACTGCACCACAATGCACTGTACTACACTACACTGCACAGCACTGCAATTCATTACACTACACTACACTACACTAAACTGCACAATACTGCACTTAACTACACCACACTACACTACACAACACTCCACTACACTACTCTACAAAACACTACACTACACTACACTACAATACACGACACAACACTTCACTACAATAAACTACGCTACGTGGCACAACAGTGCACCAAACTACACTACACTACACTGCACTACACTGCACTACACTACACTACACTATACTACACCACACTACACTGCAATATACTATACTACACTATACTATACTGCACTTTACTACACTACACTACACTGCACAGCACTGCAATTCATTACACTACACTACACTGTACTGCACAACACTGCACTTCTTTGCACTACACAGCACTAAACTACACTGTCCTACACTACACTACTCAACACTAAACTAGACTACACCATACTACACTACACTTCACTACAATACCCTACGCTACACGGCTCAACAGTGCACTACACCACACTACACTGCACTACACTACATTACACTGCACTACACTACACTGCATTATACTACACTAAACTGCACTACACTGCACTGCACTTCACTTCACTTCACTATACTACACTACACAACACTGCACTTAATTACACAGTACTACACTACACTACACAACACTGCGCAACACTGCTATTTACTACACCACACTACACTACACTACATTACACTACACTACACTACACTACAGGGCTCAACACTGCACTTCACTACACCACACTACACTGCAATACACCAAATTAAATTACACTACACTACACTACACTACACTGCACTACATTACAGTACACCACACTAAACTACACTGCAATTCAATAAACTACACTACACTACGCTGCACAACACAACACTAAACTATACCACACTACACTACACTACACTGCAATACACCACACTAAATTACGTTACATTACATTACACAACACTGCACTTCATTACACTACGCAACACTGCACTTCATTACACTACACTACACTACACTACACTGCGCAAGACAGCATTTTACAACACTACACTACAGTACACCACACTAAACTACACTACATTACACAAGACTGAACTTCATTACACTACATTACACTATACTACACTAAATTACGTTACATTGCATTACACAACACTGCACTTCATTACACTACGCAACACTGCACTTCATTACTCTACACTACACTACACGGCGCAACACTGCATTTTACTACACTACACTACAGTACACCACACTAAACTACATTACATTACACAGCACTGAACTTCATTACACTACACTACACTACACTAACTCCACAACACTGCACTTAACTACACCACACTACACTGCACAGCACTGCAGTTCATTACACTACACTACACTAAACTGCACAACACTGCACTTAACTACATCACACTACACTACACAACACTACACTACACTACATTACACTGCACTACACTACACTACACTACACTACACTATACTAGAATAAACTACACTAACTACACTACACTATACTACACTATACTAGAATAAACTACACTAACTACACTACACTATACTACACCACACTACACTGCACTATAATTTACTACACTATACAATACTGCACTTTACTACACTACACTACACAACACTGCACTTTATTGCACTACACTACAGTATACTACACTACACTGCACTTAAGTACAC
>JANTCA010085764.1:0-14132 GCA_024741275.1 Chironex yamaguchii | reverse complement strand
TTTCTTACTATGCTTGCAGTATTTGGTTCTCTAGTTTCTTACTATGCTTGTAGTATTGGGTTCTCTAGTTTCATTCGATTACTGCAGTATTTGGCTCTCTGGTTTATTACCATATTACTGCAATGTTTGGTTCTCTAGTTTTTCACCATATTACTGCAGTAGTTTCTTACGATACTTGCAGTATTGGGTTCTTTATTTTCTTACTCTGCCTGCAGTATTTTGTTCTCCAGTTTCTCCCGATGCTTGCAGTATTGGGTTCTTTAGCTTCTATGCTTGCAGTATTTGGTTTTCTAGTTTCTTACTATGCTTGCAGTATTTGGTTCTCTAGTTTCTTCTGATGCTACTGCTGTATTCGGTTTTTTTGGTTTTTTGGTGTTTTACTGGAGTATTTGGTTCTTTAGAGCTTCCCCAAATTACTTCAGTATTTGGTTCTCTAATTTCCTCGCATATTACTGCAATACTTGGTTTTCTTCTTTTTTACCATAATACGTCAGTATTTGGTTCCATAGTTTTTTACCGTATTACTTCGGTATTTTTTTCCTAGTTTTTTACCATTTTATTTCAGAATGTTTTCTAGGTTTTTACCACTTTAGCTCACTTTAGCTCAAAAGATACTAAACTAATTAACTAGTTTTGCAGTATAGCGATACTTTACAGTATGAATTAATTATTGGGGATTGTGCATCTTCAGATAAAAAGTGTCTGCAGCTGTCGTGAATAAAATAGGTCTATTTTGTGGGGATGGTAATGGTGATGGTTCGATTTCAAAACAGTTAGGATCCCTAGAGATTGAGGTTGGGAGAGATAATGTCGAACAAAGCTCACTTTTGAAGAATTACTCGATAAGCATCAGTGGACGTATAATTTTTTGCAACACCAGGTTCTAGTCTTACAACTGCCGCGAGGAACCTACCGAATGCAAAGAAAATGAAAGAAGCTTGCAAGTTGAAAGTAGGTTTAATCCAACCTGAATGGATTTTGCTTTCCCATGTTCTGACACTTCTTTCCGTCTTCCATTCCTTCATACTGACGTTTCAAAGTATTCATTCATGCGTCAAGCACATTGATTGGGGACATTGCCCTCACAAAATGTAGAAAGAATTAGAATCACTGCGTTCAGGAATGTTTGAGGGCCTCTAACCACACAACAACAGACTGGAAAAAATGTAGGCCAACATAGAGGGCTATGGATACCGACAGATGATGAGAGAGCAAAGTAAGACTTGAATTTGCTGAAATCTGGTTGTGCACTCCATTCTTCTGTATTAGCAAATGAAGACCTTTGCAAAACTGTTGCAGAAGTAAACACATTGATCCGGAAACTGTCCTCTGTAGTCCTATTTTCTGAACACACCAGCTGTCTGTCTGAGCTGGGAAGAAATGCCAAGGAAATGGGTTTGAATGTTCACGATTTGCCGAATTACTTTAAAAAAAGATAGGCAGAATTAACAACTTGCCTGAACACGAACATGCCTGGTGTGACCATGGTGGGCAGTGCACCATTTTCTGAATGATAGAAATTGCAGAGGTAGGGATACAACAGAAGCTAAGACAAGCCTGCCTACTTAGTGTTTTTGAACGCAGAGTGAAATAATGAAGAAAGTTTCCAAAAGCCATCGCAAAGTTTGTTTTCTTGTAAGCCACTTTGCTAGCACTGCTTAAGCAACTTTTTTGAAGTTTCTGCATGGCTACTTGTTTACAACGGTATCTTAACTTTGAAGGGCATCCTCGTTTGTCTTCGAATGTCCTTGATTTACACTTCTTATTTCAATTACATCATAGTCTATCAAAAAAACCCTGGTCTGGAATCCTAATGTTTTCTCTGCTTTATTCTTTTGGCAAGTAAAAACCGGATCATGTGACGTTGTAGATGACGGTAGACACCTGATCATCACAGTGCATATTGGCCTACGCGATCTGTCATATGCTCCGATGATAATGTACATTTTCGTGATATTAGACTCCGTTTTAAACATTTTTAGTAGTGTAACAGATAAATTGAAATGTCACCACGACTCATTATTTCGGGTGAAAATTGCGCCTTCAATCAGTGCGGGACAAGTCGAGGAAAGAAAGGGATAGGACTTATCAAGGTTCCAAATGGCAAAAACGAGGAAAGTAGCAAATGGAGAAGAGATTCCTTGAATGTTTTGACAAAATGTCACGTTCAAGACAAGTTTTAAGAGGCAGTCGGCTTCTGTTACATACTTTTCATTGTTTAAATAGTTAGAGCCCAGATCTTTCAATTATCCAATCAGAGGACAGTGAACTCCATGTATGGAGAGTGATTCGAACACGAGAAGGAGAGTAGTTAAATTAATGGCACGGTGCACAACAATATGTAAAGAGTTTAAATTTCTTATTAGAGTTTATAAAATATCCATGTCCCTTATTGTCCAAGAACTGCACAATATAAAGTGGCGCCCAGCGTGGGACCATAAGAGAAAGAGATAGATGAGAAATACGAGCATTGAGATGAAGATTGGAAGAAACGTCGAGCGCGGACGAGAGCCTAAAACGGCTACGTGGTTATCGAGCTACTATTAAGAAATTGGAGAAAGAAACCACAAATCTGCTACGAGATAAAGTATGGGTGAGTTCCGCAGAAGCTGTTTAAAGAAGGCAAAACTGTCAAAAGTATCGAAATTCACGGTTTCTTGGACGCGTCTTAGTGCACATATGCAGTGGTTGTCTATTTGCAGGTAGTCTATGAGTGTGGTGAGGTTAGAGTCAGATTTATATCATCAAAAGCCAAGGTAGCACCCATCAAGAAATAAAGCATTTGCAGGATGGAACTTCTAGGGGCATGTCTCTTAGCCGAATTTGTGTACACAATCCAAGAGATATTACGTAGCGAGATTGGGAGTAAGAAAATACAAACTCTGTGGGTGGATTCGATTTCGGTTTTGTGTTAGATAAAAAATGTCAAGCCGTGGTCCCCATATGTTAGGAACGGAGTTTCAGACATATTAAAGGTATCCATGCGACAACAATGGTTTCGTTGTCCAGGACATGTTAATCCAGCAGATTCTAGCTCTAGAGGTATATTCAATAATGTTTCTGGCAAATCCCTGGTGGAAGGGACCCGAGTTTCTGAAGCTCAACCCAAAATATTGGTCACCAGCAGAGAGAGCGATTGAGTTGGAAACAGATGTCTCTATGACAGAAAAGTTGAAGTCTGAGCCAAACGTAATTCATGTCATGTTGACAACTGACACATTGCCCAAAGCCAAGGGTAATTGACGTCATTGATATATCGTGCTTCAGTAATAAGAACAAATTGCTTCTTACTATCGATAGTGTGGGCTTTGAGATTCATTAGCAATTTCAAAATCACTAATGGTTTGATTGTTAAGGACAATCATTTAAGTGCAAATGAAGTAGATGACTCAGAAAACTTTCTAATTAAGTCGATACAGAACGAGGCCCTTGCACATGAGACAGCATTTCTAACTTCTAAGTCGAACAGTAAACCACCAGTGTCCCAGTTAAACTTGTATCTGGACAAGGAATTCTCCGGTGTAGGGCAATCATAACTAAAGCCATTATAGCAGAATTAAGTAAAACACCAATCTTGTCGCCGTCAAAAAACTGGTATTCGGAACTCCCTGCGTATGAGTGTCATGAAAAGTTGTTCCATGATGGGACAGGTGAGACCCTAAACCTCCTTCGTCGAAGGAAATATTGGGTGTTGCGGGGGAGGGAAAAGGTTACACGGGTAATAAGATGTACTGTATGCAAAAAAATGGAAGGTTTCCACTACAAAACGTTTTGCCCACCACTCCCAAAATGTCGGGTTGATGAAGGTCCACCTTTTTCGAATGTTGGGATAGATTTTGCAGGCCCTTTAATTGTATGATATGCCCGATAAGAAGTGCTATATATGCTTGTTTACATGCGCCTCCACACAAGCGGTGCATTGGGAACTGGTTGAAACACTCGATGTGGAGTCATTTATCAGAGCCTTTCGGAGGTTTTGTAACAGGAGAGGATTGCCATCTTTGATATTATCCGATAATGCAAAAACTTTTCATTCTGCAGCCAAGGAGGTGAAGACTCTAAGGTCTCCTAGACTTAACGAACATTTCAGTTCAAAAGGAGTTAAATGGGAGTTCATTATAGAGCGTGCCCCCTGGCAGGGTGGCACGTGAGAGATTAATTCGCAGCACCAAATGATGCTTGCTCTAGAATGTGGGACGAGCACTGCTAAAATTCAACGAATTTCGGACTGTTTTACTAGAAATCAAGAATATAATAAATTCGCGCCCTTTGACATATATGTTTGACGACAAAGAAAGTATTAACTATCCACTCACACCTTCTCAGTTGATAAATCGAACGAACCTTGCTACATTACCAAATGAAGAACATTATGAGATTGTTAGCACTCATGAATCGCTATCAAAAAGGGTGCGTTATCGTCGTACAGTAATGAGACATTTCACAAAGAAGTGGCAACGTGAATATTTGCTAAATCGTCTGAAGGCACATAGGCCGAAAAGAGCAAATAATGAACCCTCGATTAATGTAGATGTTGTTCTTCTTAGGAATGACCAAACGAAGAGAGGTTTCTGGAAAATTTGCAGGGTGTTGGAATTATTGGAAAGTAAAGATGGTTCAGTGCGAGCGGCTAAGGTTCAGGTAGGACCTAGTTGCGGTGGTAAGAAAGTGTTTAGAAAGGCAAACCTTCTTATACCCTTGGAAATTCCTTGTTATTCGTCAACAGAAAACTGGAATAAAAGCTTTTGCCACCAGACTCAAGCCCCTGCGCAATTGCCTACCCAGGTCGCGGAGCAGAGACCGGGAGCACCAGCTCAGCTTAATCCGTCTAGGCGTTCCAAGCTTAATGCTGCAGTAATAGGGGAAATGCAAAGCAGAGATGGAAATTTGACATAGGGTTTTAGATGTTTACCAGTTACTTGTATTGCTGTTATACTACTAATTTCGTTTTATGTTATATCAATTATACAAATAGATAAGATTTGGTCACTTTAGGTGAACCTAAATCGGGGAAGTGTTACGTACTCTTCATTGTTTAAATAGTTAGAGCCCAGATCTTTCAATTATCCAATCAGAGGACAGTGAACTCCATGTATGGAGAGTGATTCGAACACGAGGAGGGGAGCATAAATTAATGGCAAGGTGCACAACGATATGCGAAGAGTTGATGTCTTATTAGAGTTTATAAAATATTCATGTCTGTTATTGTCCAAGAACTGCACATTATAAAAAGAAAGGGATAGGACTCATCAAGGTTCCAACTGGCAAAGACGAGGAAAGTACCAAATGGAGAAGCGATTTTTCTTGAATGTTTTGACAAAATGTCACGTTCAAGACAAGTTGAAGACTCAGTTGGCTGCAGACTCACTATATGTTTGCGATGCGAAAAACTTCCTTGGTGAAGGAATTAAGGTTTGTAAGTGTAAATTATTTGTTTACTGTCAGATGATCCAACATTCTACAGTCGCTTGAGTGCAAAATAGCTCAAGCAAAATTGAATTTCCAAAGATGTGTAGGGTCTTGACTTTGACTCTTCGTTGACTCATTCACTTAATTAATAATTTAAATGAATGAGTCAACGAAGGATAATTCAAAACTAGTCTAAAAGGAAGCTTTCCCCAGTCCTGTTGTGCAGTAAGTATTCATACTAAAATACAATACAAAAATCACGCATACAATTCCCTGATCTTCGTTCTTTATTAGTTTATAAGCCACCTTCCGCTCCTTCTCTATCACTATTATGACAAAGAATGTCAAAACGAACGTAACTTTACTTCTGCCACTGCTTCTTCAAAAGCATCTTGTATTTCGAATTATAGGTCAAGAAATCCAGAACCCTTAAGTCCCCAAATAACGTCCAAATCTTCGTTTGATACATTGCCATTTGCCATACCACCTGCCATCTTGAAAATTAGTGTGCAGGGTGTTTCGTCACGTGATGGCAAAGAGCGAGCAGCAGCCTCTAACCTTTCCAGACCAGAGTTTTTTTGATACTATGATTACATATAAATTTTGATTTTGAGGGTTTCACGGGGTTTCAAGATCAGGCAATTAACGTTTATATCTGGAAAAAATCAGCCTAGACCGAAAACGTTCTTATAAACCGTTTTGTACGTATCCTTGGATTCTCGGCAATGTTTCGCAACTTGCATTTATTAGTAGTCGTTTTAATTAAATCGTTTCATAAATTTTTAGAAAACTCAAAACTTAAGAACTCAATTCATCACTACACATTTTCGATTCATCGCTGCAAATTGGTCATCACTGCACACTAAAATAATCCTTGCATGACATCATACATCCGTTATAACCCACTGTTGCCATCAAAATGTTTCTCCAATGATAATTTAGGAGTTAAGAGTTTGTAACAGCAGATGGATGTCTTTATGTATTTTAGTTTTGACCAAGAGTCTCTAAACAAAACACTGGTCATGACACAGTGGACCAATAGAAACTCTTTGCTGGCAGAAACAGTGGGGTCGAATAACCTTCTCTCGAAATTTCTAAGCACTGATGGAAAACAATACATTTTCCATCAAATTTGGGGACGATGACAGCAGAACGGTGCTGCATAACCCGGCATCTAGGAGTCCTTCTTTTCAACATTGAGTTTCGTGTCAAAAAGTTGGACACAAAATGACGCCCAGTGACATTGCTTTACCTCATAAGTCACATGCTGTCATGCTCCGTGTTCTAATTAAAGACTTGGTCTAGACCAAACAAGTACGCTGTTAAAAAAGACTGAAGTATTTGTTTGTATGATCTGCACATGCGATCATCACATAGGCTAGTATAAGCGTTGTCAAAAGCCTTCTCTGCGATTTTCTATTTACGGAAATCAAAACTCTTAAACATATACATATTACGTCTTGTCCATATACAAACTGGATGACTCCAAGACAGAACTCGAGAATTATCCAGGGACAGGTCCTATGCTTTACCTTTGTTTCCCTTGGGGCACAGGTAGCTGTCTACTATGTCTTATACATTGGCGATATTATACACAATCCCCAGTACTCGTTTTGTGGTCAACAATTATGGTGGTGTCTCCATGACTTGATCTCCCTCCGACTGTGCCGACTGTGAAACATGTAGCTGCAGGCTAGCACGTATTACTTCATTTTCTTTCCGAAGTTCTTCTACTTGTTGGCGAAGAAATTGGTTCTCCATGAGTACTCTTTCGTGTTCTTTGAGACTTTCTGCCATACGTTCATTCGATGAACGCAATTTGGAAATATAATCAACAGTTTTCGATAAAATTCCACCTTTGCTTTGCTAGAAATAATGCAACGATGTAGACGAAATAACTATATAAGATAAGTACCAAATAAAACTGTCACATCATGCAATTGAGAAAACACTATAACGTTTTAACTTGATATGCACAATGCCAAATTGGGAGCGTTCAGTCGTGGCCCGACAACGGTAGGGGAAAGCATACCCGAGCCAAGTAAATTTGGCCAGGGATCGGCCAGGGAGTCTTATGCGGACTGCAATCCACTGTTTTATCAGAAAATCAATGAAACTGAATTACCGCATCCGTCGGCCTCGGGTGTAAAGTATTTTTACCCCCCCCCCTCCCCCCCATCTCGTACGGCTAGCCGCCCATTGATGGGGATTGGGACAAGTATGCGTTTGGTTCTGAAGATAATGGGGCATAATCAGATGATGACGATGTTGTAATGCAAGACTAGCTAGTAACTTGAGGACTACCTGTTCAAGATCTTTGCCTCTCCATTCTTGATAGCTTATATGCAATTTATCATGCTTTTCCTGATGCCAGGTTTGACTACAGGACTCAGCTATAACTCAAAAACGCCAATTTCAAAGGGTTGGTGCCCACCAAGGAACTCGTACTTATACATTGCTCACAGTTGTTAAGACACAGACAAGGTAAGTGATTACCCCGACCCCTAAAATTCTATCATAAAAAGTGACTCCTGTGAAGGGATTCAATTAAGTAGACACTATTACCTAACTTGTATACGTCAAGGAAAGAGCAAACTGTCACCATTGCTTCCAAGAAAGTGTTTGGAAAGATACTCACTCCAAAAAGCATATATATTACATATCTCGTATATATCACATTATATCTATATACAAATTTTAGAAATGACAGCTTTCAAGCATAATGGTAAAACAGAAACTACCGTAGCAACTGGGGGGGCAAGGGGCTGAAACCCCTCCGATAATCTTTAAAAAATTAACGTCAAAAATGAAAATTATTCTCATTGTTACAGTTAAACATGTAACAGAACACTGAGACATCACTAAAACTGTTTTCACGACAATACACCTAAGGAGATGTATCAAAGAATGTATTCTGAAACTAGAGACTTTGTTGTTAGCGTTCTTTGAAAACGGTTTGATTCACCTGATTTGAAATTCTATGTTGCAATGCAAGAACTAAATTTCTCATCATCGCCCCTGCAACAAATGCGAAAGTTCTTCTTGTGGTCTCAAGACACGTACTTGCTTACTTACATCCGGGGCCACCTCCCTGTTCCATATGCCTTGAAGGACGCACTGGAGGATACATGGTAGTTCCTGTTCTTCCACCTTCAACATTTCAGGACTCACGCCTCAAATCGTTTTGTCGGAAAGAATGATGCCAAAAAACGACTTTTCGCAAAGTTCACCAAAAATTATTTTTAATGCCATTAATTCATTAATGCACAACACGGTCCGCTAATAAATTGTGTATATTAGTGCGCCATGTGGACAATTAAACCAACAGTGATGGACTCCTTTCTGCCACTACAGTAACACGTATTTTGTTGCTGTGCAAGTCAAATTCGTTTCATTTTCTGCCCTGTTATTGTCAATAGTCAGTAGATTGTTATCAGTGTAAGTAGAGAGTTTCTTAGTCTTATTAATACGTTGACTTTTAACAATCTCAATTCGAGGCCTACCCTGGGTCACGTATGTTGTTGATAAACATCGAGTTTTCGAAAATGAGCATCTTAAGTCTCCTTAGAAATTTCAAAAACTCATTGTAATGCTTGGATTCATTGTTTGGTGGGGTGAAAACAACCAGCCGGTTTTGCGCTCTCTAGGTTGGTAGGTAGGAGAGAGGGATCATGTTCGGCATTTTCAGCCCCCTCCAATTGTTTTGCTTGCTACGGCACTGACACGTATAATTCCACCTATTATAAATTTGATCTGTAATGAGAACCAACAAAGCAGATACATACAGCAGATGAAACTTGTCCTTGTTTAACTTGATCTACTTGGCACTCTGGAACAATACTTGCTAACTTCATAATCCAATTGTTAATCTTGTCTCTTCTACGCCTTTCCACTGCACAAGACGAGAATCGTCATATTAAAACAAGCTTTACGTTAATAGTAGGGCAAGATTTAGCTATTTGCCAAAGCAAAATTACTAATGAAAGTACTAAAAATTTTAGTTCAAAAAGAAAAAAGAGGGGACAATAATAACGACCACAATATTCGTATAACTATTCCTATAGTCCTCTATGTTAGGACAGTTTCCACCCTGGATTACGTTGACTTCATTCTCTTAATAGTTGTCATTAAGACAAGTAACATGTAAAGAAAACGATATATACATAAACGGCTAAATCAAGTGCACTGAATCAACCAGATCTGCTACAATAAAGAAGCTCGACGAGAACAAGATAAATGAAGTGACAAATACTGCTTCAGAGGCCCACTTGGTGTCAGGTTTGTTGACCAGAAAACTCAAAGTTACAAACAGGGTTTCTATGATCCTTTCTTCGATAGGTCTCTCAGACTTTCAAGTGCTATTTAAATGCATATTGAAAGTCTCTTACCAAGAAAAGGTTGTTTTCTGACTTGACTGGATTCGACCCATACGCATGCCACCCTGAGGTTTATTATACCCAATCTCAATAAACAGTACAGACATATAACACGACATGGCAGCAGGTGCTTTTCGACACATAAAGACTGTTTTAGGGCGGTGCATTTGACTCGGAAGCAATTGATTGTGATGAAAATGTATTAAAAACAAGGCCATCAGTTACCTGTGAATGACAAACACCTTATGCTACTTATCAAATTAGGAATATGGATGAAGGATGTACTGGAACCTAGCATTGTTAAGTTTACATCTTTTTCCTTTCACCACTTGTCCTTTTCTGCCAGAGCAAAATAAGTTACTATGGCAGGCACTGGACATATTGAAAGTGTCTCTCGGTACGTAGCATTATGCAGAAAGAATCTGAATGTAAGTTAGCTTCCAATCTAAGGTTGGAAATTGTAGTTTGACAACTTACAGTTTACGATTTCTTTTCAACAGTATGCACACTAAGGGTACATATTAAAACCCCTTACGACACGTATTCCTGGAATCAACCTTCTTTGATCTAACAGCTATCGCTGCCAGTGAATTAACAAATCTCAAACAAGCACAAAATTTGAGCATTTTGAAACATTATGTTTGTCAATTCCAACTTTCTCGAGAGCTGCATCACCATACTTATGCAATCCTACCTTCATTATGGGTTGCTCTTCGTCTTTCATCACGAGAGGAACGTCCTGACGGTGCCGTTTCAACTTTCCTGTTAAAACAGACCGACCAACATTATCAAGATAATCACCACGCAACAATATTACAAACATGTTGCATACAAATGTTTTATGACGTGGCATGATTCATCGAATCATAACTCTTAGTATTCATTTCATAAAACGTCTTAAAGTGCTTCGATACATAGTTTTCTGTTAAGTATTTGGATGTCTCATACAAACAACGATCCAACAAATTGACAAAATCGATCAATATTTGGGTTTCTTGATTCAAAGGCAGTATCTGAGCAAGGGATGAAAATTTGAAACCTGTAGTTAAAGCTTTTGACGTTAAATACCAAAAGAACTTTTGACAAGCTTGCTTTTTCTGCATTTACCCAGCAACAGGTTCATAATTTAAACACCCAATATTGGACTGAAACAATGGACTGTTCTCACTGACATCTCGTCAGGCTATGGCACCGAGAATCAAAAAATGGAGAATGGATGTTGAAGCCGTTAAGGTGAAGCTATATCCTCGACATGTTGGATTTGCAGGCCGTTATGTATCTATGAGGCCACGAGGTCCTATTAATTTAGACTACGAATGGAAATGGAACGACCATGGTATGCTGTCTAGCCTTAATCACTGACTTCGGTCCAGGTTCCCATTCTGAACCGCATTGAACTCAATCAATAGGACAGTGAGGGGATAGGTGCAATACTTTTTTAAAAAAGGCGATTGTGAGGATCATCGGAACTGGCGCCACTTAAGCCTTCTCAATGTAGACTATAGAGTAATTACCAAACGTTTGACCAACCGCCTACGCAAGATGCTCCCTCTAATTATTTCAGTATCAAAAACATGCAGTGTTTCTGGTCGGAAGATCTCCCACAACCTCTCTCCTGCGTGATGTTGTGAACATTATTGAGAATGATCACGTCGACCTCTGTCTGGCCTCTGCCTATCTACTTTACATAATCACTGATGAATTCCCGACCACTTTTGTTCTGCAAAACATGGACATCCAAGGACTGCACACCAACAGGCAAGAGATCAAACTCACCCGATATGGAGATCATACCACCTTCTGCATGACCACCTCCTACATCCCACACACTTGGGACACCATGCCAATACGAACATGTCACTGGAGCAAAAATCAATACTGTAAAATGTCAAGGCCTTTATCCTGGCACTAACAAACATAAAGTTGACAAGCCTCCTGGCCTTAATTGGACATCGGCCTGCATTAAGTTATTAGGCCTACACTTTGGACTGGCTGATTGAATAAAAACTGGGACAGAATAATTGAGAAAATAACCAACACTTATAACCCATGGTCAGGTCCTGCCTCACCATATAAGGAAAGAGTAAGCTTACAAATATTCTTGTAACCTCAAACTAACCTTTACAGGTCTTACTTCGGTTTGACCATGCTAGGTGGTACTTTTTTCGCTGTGGGAAGGGTGCCAAAGTAGCACGAAACATCATCAACCTTTCCTGCTCAACCTCAAAATAATGGCAAAAGCCATCCTCCTTGGATGAGATACTTAACTGCTTAATCTCTCTAGTGCTGGCTGCTGGAAACAAGTGGCTATCCGTATCCTCAGTCATTACAAAAAAGCAAAACTTGGTGTCCGTGGATGTTATATCCTCGACCAATCTGCCAGCAAACTGCCATGCCTCTATAACCAGCTTATCAACAATGGGAACACCATCTATATCTTTCTAAATCTACATCTATACATACTTTGACTGGCAAAAGACAACCAGTCCGTGTGCTGGAAGCTCCGACTCTATCAAAGTACAATTTTACTCCACAAAATAAAACTATCCAACACTAGCCTCGGCACCCTCTGTCAAAATGCCCCCAAAACACTAGAACACTGCCTAATACCTGCCAAAAAGGTAAAGAAATGTGGCAATATGCATTCTACCTGATAGCTTTTGTGTACAAATAGACAAAAGCCAGCTGTCTCTCTTCCTGCCACCGAGTGCCATGGCCCATACCAAATTATCAGGCAATCACAGTTCAATGTCTGTACTAAATGCCATTTGTGAAAGTAGGACTACCAAAGTCTTTTATGGTAGGACTCTAACACTAATACACTAATCAAAACAAACAATTCACCAAAGATGCATACCTTGGGGTACGTATGTAAGCCAAAATGATGCAAACAATCACAACCGCTATTTTAAACTTTCGAAAACGTTGCTGATGCACGTCTAACCATCAACCTCAACCATAACCAACCCCAAGTGGCAACACCTGACAAAGGTGATAATGCCCCCCTCGTCTTGTCACATTAGTTCACGAAGAGGATTTTTTTCTTCAGCCAAAAAGAGCTCAAGCCCCGCATTTATCACTTCTTCAATTGTAACTTCTTCGTTACCTGTATAGATTAAAATCTTAAAATTCTATACTTCATTCTAATGACATAGGACACACGTGTAAAATAATTAAAATACTGGCTCGGTTGACATCATCCATTGAAAAAAACCTAACTACTGGCATGTGCCTACTCACTTGCAAAGCTGTAAGTAAATGGTTACTTTCAAAAACAAGATTTCAACTTGCCAATTGCATGGCATGTAACTCAAAAAGTATAGAGATACAAAAACAAGACATGGACTGACATGACATTACCTAAATTCTACTTGCAATGTTTGATCACCTTCGACTGCAAAAGCTGTCCCATCTGCAATTCTAAGACCAAATTAAAAAACATCCATAGATAATCGAAACTATGAACCTGCATAATCCCCAAAACATGACCAATGTACCATATAAAATAACATAGCTAGTACATATAAATCTACATCTATATTGATTGATAATTACTACCGAGGAAACCTGCAAAATAGGTCAAACAACGAGTAGCAATGGCAACTGCACAGCTGGCTAAATTGAATAAGATTTGGAACAGCTATAACATCAAAATTAGAGTGAACTTAAATCCTCTATATTCCTTAGTAACATCAATAGTCTTGTATGCATGAAACCTGGACATTCACAATTAGTATTGAAAAAGAAGATTAACAGTGTTTGAAATGAGATGCTATGGCAGAATGCTCAGTATTTCCTGGAAAGAACACAACAACAGTGACTATGTGCTAAATGAAGTCCAAAGGCTAGTAGGGAAGAAAGAGAGATTATTAGATACTGCAAGAAGAAGGAAGCTAAAATGGTTTGATCACATATGCAGCAGGAAAGGATCTTTAGCAAAACCACAATCAATGGAGATGTCGAGAGCATGAGAAGAAGAGGAAGACCAGAAAGAACTAGGTAGGTGATTTGAAAACAGAAACCAGCAAAAGTCTCAAGGATTACATTAGAGAAGGGAACAACGAGGGCTGTGGTAGAGGAACGTGAAGAAATACAAGTGCCAAACAGTCAGATATAATTTGATAATTAGGGGGAAAACAAACCAAATCAATATATATATATATATTTTTCCCTCTAAAACCCACATAGGCCCTCCGATAAAAAATGTTCAAAAAATCTGCTTGTGGCACTAGATACTTCTATCAAACTTCCTGCCAAATGCTTTGTAATTTCTAAATCTATCTATCTATCTATCTATCTATCTATCTATCTATCTATCTATCTATCTATCTATCTATCTATCTATCT
>JANTCA010085753.1:0-14132 GCA_024741275.1 Chironex yamaguchii | reverse complement strand
AATTTCCCCTTACCCACCGCTGGGTTTCGTCTCGTGATACCAAGGACTTTAAATGTCCTTCACCAAACCTTTGTGCCATGATGGCACGGAGGTTTGAGTGTTGGCTTTTGAGTCTCAGGGTTGCAAGTTCGAACCCGGTTGGCTATCACTAAATTCAATAATCATGTCCACTAAGATGAATGTCTTTATGGATATATACAACATATGTATTCATGTCTCAAAAATAGCAATGGTAATTCTCTGTTACCATTATTTACTGTTATTTTTTACTGAATGCATTTTTTCAAATTTTCAACCAAAATCAATTTTTCCGCTCGACTAATGACTGCCATGGACTCTTTATTGTTACTGTTTCTGCTGCCCTTAGAATGGATATGTTTGGGATGTCAACAACTTTTGATATTTTCTAACTGACACCTTGTTCATGTTTGGATCTGATGATTTTCTCTGGGGAGGAGTACATGACTGTGAAGGGAAGAGGGGTGTCTTTCTATGGGTATCTCACATTTATTGATCTGGATTGTGTTTGGCCATCAACCAATTATATTCTTACTGGTCTGATTAATTATCACCATATTGCACAGTTTAGCTTGGTCTCGTTTGGTAATCATTTATAATATGTCCGCCTTGGAATTTTAAACTCGCAACAACTTACGTGAGAAGCATATTACCAAAAAATTAACAAGTAGTCACATGTTTCAACGAAGAGAGCTATCTTCACTAGGGTGTAAGAAACCAAGCGAAATGTGACACATTGAAGCGGAGATGTTCATAAAAACGACTTTTTTTAACCTGAAGGTATTTAAGCACTCGACAAGACCTGTTGAATGAGGTGTTCAGAAACCTTCAATATCAAATTCCCTTGTCCAGCTGACAATAAAATAGGTAGAAATGGCAATTTATGAAGGAGACGAGCAACTATGACGTACTCAGTTGCTTACTTAGTAAAAGTTTGTGAGTCCATCATAAGGAACAAAGCACGACTAGGGTGAGACACGGAAACAATCCTAGAAACACATACAATTTCATTCATAATTAACCTTTGTTTGACACTGGTGTTGAAGAGAGAGAAAATAACGTGAAGGCCAATTTCGTTGTAAAAAAACGAAATCAAATGAAAGAGCTGGTAGGTCAAATCACGCTATAGTTTTGTTCCTTAATTCTTCTTTGCTATTAAATCACCAACACAACACACATTTCAATCTGATTGCAAAGCAAGTAAAATTTGTTCATTCAAACAATGTTAGCACAGCTCACCCTACCATTTTATGCAATGTGTACATGCATAAAATGGTAGGGTGATACAGGTCTGACCACCAGGTCTACCTTGATCGCCATATTTTCAATCTAATTCAAAACGTATAAAGACCGGCTGAAGGTGAGATCTCAAATCAAAGTACATTTGTTGACGACAAACCACCTATGGATCGGCCAAGGTGGGCAGCTTGATGTTTAAAACCTGTGCTACATTCATCATTTCACTCCTGCTTACAAATCTCGCTTAATTTCTACGGCAAGGTTTGTTGTTCAACGCTTGCGATAAACTTAAGTGAAGAACGTGGAACTCAGAGAAAATGAGTGTGTCAGCTTACGAGCTTCAAAGAAAACTGAAAATTAACGAGTTTTATAAGGCGAATTATTACTTACAGAGCACGCTACCACCTTCAGTCGTTGAGTAATCACTCATCTTCCTTTAGTTCTTGCCCTGTTGTGTTGTTGATCAATTCCACCAGAAAATAAAGTCGAGCAGAGTAAACGGTTGTAGAGGATCAGTTGAGAGAGGTAATGGTGACTGAGGAAGGAATCGCCCCGGCAGCATGGACGAGCTGTTTGTAAACAAAATCAAGTTCTGAACTGCATGCAGACTCAACTGAAACTGAAAGTCTTCACATACACGCCTAGAGATGGAGTTGAGCCTGCAGATTTTCATGCAAGATTAGTTCCATCTCAAGACTATTAAGAGAAGGGATTACAGCAGCCTAATAAATATGAAAGAAGTGGACTGCAAAAGGTGAGCTGGCTGTATTGTTTCAGTCGGCGATTTTTACATATTCGCAAGCATGCAGTTGTGGACTAACCTTGACAGGTGTCGATGATTTTGAACATTCAAACCAAAGAAATGGGCTGCAAGTAAGCCTTGTTTATTCTTTTGGACTTGTAAATCATACTTAGGAAAAACTAGCAGCACAGCTGCCAACAGAGTTCATGCAGTGCCTTGAAATATCAGCCGTGAATTAGGTGGGATTTAGTTGGGCTGACATCGCCGCCTGATCTCATTTGACGTGTTCGTAACATGTCTTTTAATACTATTGCGAATTATAACTACACGAATGAACACGGTAATTTGTTTCTTTACCTGTTCTTTGTCTCCTGAGAGTCTGATACTCGCCATCCTGATCATAGAAAACGTCATTGGTTGGAAATTCGGAATCAGCCATGGTTCCTTCTCCAGTACAAAGTTACAAACAAATCAAATTTTGTGGATAAAGATCAATCAGTCGAATGTTTAACATTCCTCGTTATTACTCATTCACCCTCCAGGTCGTGCTGAAAATACGCTGTGATCCTCCCTGGCATCTAAAGTGAGTTTACTTCTTAGACATCATCATCATCTCCTTGTTGTCTTCTAATGATGGCTGCCGTCTTCTTGGATGCTCGCCCTGCAGCTGCGCAATGCGGTGTGGAGACCCCCTCCTTATGCTGGGTGTCCTCCCTCGTTATGCCTCTCTAGACAGTAAACTTCGAAGTAGACCTGTAAATTAGATCATTTCCCATTCGTTTGCTAACTTCAGAATGTTCACTACAATCGTCATTACCTTCAGAGTATGTCATTGATAATTGGGTGTGTTTTTGAAAAGAACAAATCAATCTCAAATGAAGCGTGAGCTCGCCATTTGAAAATGGATATGCCAATGACTGGTTTGTTTTCACTGTAAGAGAAACCACAAATGTATGGGCTGTATTCTCTTTGTTTCTGTCTTCCGGTTTGTCTTTCTTGCCAATTTCTGATCTTTTTGTTCGTTTGTGTCTTGTGGTGTTACTTGCGTCCCCAACGACGCTGATCGGAGATGAAGCTAAAGAGACATGATAACAGATACTGACCTCCTCACTGTATGCGAGAAGGCTTGCACGCAGGTCATAATTTTGACACGTTCACGAAGGTGAGTGACTAAACTATAATAATTTCAACTAAATTACCGTACAGTATCATAGTGTACGAGTGGTCAAATGGCTTAAAGGCAAGGAAGGACAAGAAAATATGCGAAAATTAAGAAAATTGTACATGTATTTGAAAGTACTTTTAAGGTTCATAAGGATTTAACAATGTAGTGAATGTCATCAAAAGTAATAGTCATTTTCATAAAGCGCTCTTGCCATTAAAGACGCACTGACATAATAATGATATCACAGTTCTACATTTCCGAATGAAAACATCAGCTCGGTTTGATTCGCGGTGTTGACTGATGGATGCAACAGAGAGCAGGATTAACATTTTATTCCTCTAAACAAAGCAGTTACTGTTTATTACAAAAACATCTCTTGGGTGTGCAAGAATGAATACCTTTGCAGTGACAAGGTTGGTAAAGACAAGAAAACATCAAGAACACGTGTATTAAATTAACAGTTAAATAAATTAAATCTCTCTTTCTTTGCTAGCTAAATTTAACAATTAGTAGCTGAAGGGTTTTTGTGTAAAAACAATTAAAATATGAAAAGTGAAAAATGAAAAAAATCGCTATTGAACACCCAGCGTATCACTTCTTCCAAACCCACTAAGACAAAGGTTTTGTACAGTCAACTCTCGCCTTACGGACACGTCGACATAACGAACACCCCTCTTTTACGGACACAAAAAGATCCCCGACTGAAAATACTAAGAAATGACTGAACGTAGCTCCCGCTATAACGATCTCTCGCTATTCCGGAAGTGCGGACACTAGACGTGGTCCCCTTTGAACATTTTAATTATTTAACTCTCAATAGAACGTACACATTCTGTATATAACTGTCAGATACTATGCAAATGTATTGCATTGTTATTTACGTGTTGATCTTAAAGATAGTGAAAGGGGACTCCTAGATTCTCTGGCGAAAGAGGGAGTGGTCATTTCAGATGATATTAATGATGATAATGCTGATGACGATGGTGATAGTAATGGTGATGATGATGGTGGTGCTGCTGCTGCTGCTGCTGATGATGGTGATGATGATGGTGATGATGATGATGATGGTGGTGGTGCTGATGGTGCTGATGATGATGATTGTGATGGTGCTGATGGTGCTGGTGATGAGGATGATGGCGTTGCTGCTGCTGCTGATGGTGATGGTGATGATGGTGATGATGGTGCTGATGATGTTGATGATGATTGTGATGGTGCTGCTGCTGATGGTGATTGTGATTGTGCTGCTAATGATGATGATGGTGATGATGACGGTGATGATGATGGTGATGGTGCTGCTGCTGATGATGATGGTGATGATGATGATGGTGATGATGATGATGATGATGATGGTCATGGTGACGTTGATGATGGTCATGGTCATGGTGATGGTGATGATTATGATTATGATTATGATTATGATTATGATGATGATTATGATGATGATGGTGATGATGATGGTGGTGATGATGACGACGATGATGCTGCTGCTGATGATGATGCTGCTGATGATGATTATGGTGCTGCTGCTGCTGCTGATGATGATGATTATGGTGCTGCTGCTGATGATGATGTAAATGAAGTCATTTCGACCATCAGCTTGAAGACCTATCACGGAGTGTTCCTCATTCAGCGTGGTCTTGTTACGATAGCGAGTGAATTTGCAACCCTAAGTAATAAAGTTGTAGCTGAAGCACATGAACTGAAAAAGCAATTACACCAGACGACACTTAAAGAGTATTTCCTACCACAATAAAACTACAAACTACAAAATAAAGCAAAACGTACAAACTACAAACTACAAAATAAAGCAAAACGTACAAACTACAGAACTACAAATCTGTTAACAAAATTGTATGATTTCTGTTGATAAAAAAAATTAATAATTTTTCAACCAATAACTTACTTCTCGTCACGCTATTACGAACTCTCGTCATTGCGGACACAATATTTTGGTCCCGATGGTGTCCATAATAACGAGAGTTGACTGTATGTAGTATGGTGGCACGTATTCGATCAGGACGTAGCGGAACTCATGATGGTTCGAAGATTTCGGTCACTCTGGGCAAGATTTCCCACTTCAATAAAGCACAAGAACCTGAAAACGCTAGACTATTCAGCTATATTGATATTATTTAGTAAAATTTAATCCTTGTTTATAAGACTGTAGCTACCAATTAGGTATAAGAAAAGCTTTTCTTATACCATATCGGTAGCTACCTTGCAAAATATTGACCGATGCACTCTGGGTAACAATCCGGGCTCAGTCCATCCCAGGCTCTTGATGAATGAATTAACTGGTTCTATTCTTCATCCATTGAACTCGGATAATTTTCTGTAGCATCTATTTTCAAATCTTATGATTTCATTTTCTCGTTTTTCTTCGTGGTCCACGCTTCACAGCCATAGGCTGCCATCGGGAAAGTGCAAGCTTTTACAAATACATTACAGATTGGTAAAGGTAGTAAATTATTCAATGGTGGTCGATGATAAAGTTGTCGCTTCTAAAGCCAGGTTGTTCTAGGCATTGACTATTTTCTAGTTTTGATGCTGTTCTGTAGTGGCAATCTTGATAAGTAGTTTCTACGCGACAACAGACTAATAAATAGCAAGAATTTTAACTTCCTTTTTCTCGAAAGTAACTATTCAAAAACCCAGAAGGAACACTCCGTAATTTGATATATCAGACATGGGGCAATAGATGTGATCCTGGTTGACAATTTCTGTAGGAATAACTTTGCGTCTTCTATGCATGCCAGGAAGATAACAGTGATCATCCAAGTGATTTATGAGTTTATTCTGTCATTTAAGTTTGAAGAAGCAAAACCATCTTGTGATCAAAGCCTAGCATTTTATTCGGTCGTTTTAATTACTTTATGTGCTACCAAAGTATTAATCAATATCATGATTCAATTTTTATTAACCAGAAGGAGTTTGCATATTGATAAATTGTAATCTGGTCAGCTTTGATGGGATCAAATGTGATAGTTATCTGGACCTGTGCTTCTACAGTTATCAATAATGCATTCTCTCATGAACGAAGTCTCTTCGCGAAGTTTTCATAATTAATTACGTTCATGTTATTTCTGCTGTTTGAAGCGATTGGCACAGGATTTTAACCTTCGAAGCGAGCAACCACGGCTTACAAATTTGATTCGCTGACTGAGTGATCAACATTCAACTATTTGTACAAAACTACCGTTCTCTTACACTCCATTTGTTTATTAAACACAACCTTGGTATGTTTATACGTTCCATTGCTGTTTGTTGTGGTTATCCACTGTGGTAAGAGTAAACAATGAAGAAATCTGACACTTTTCTTTTCGAGCTGGATGGATAGTATGTCCTGTTATTCAACCACATTCATCAAGTGATTATGCACAATGCAATTTTTCATCTGAATTATCGACAATGGTGCATCGGTGTCTATATCGTTTATTATATTAGACTCTTGACATATAAGAGGCGATCGCTCGAGCAAATTTGTCTTTATAGTGTATGCTTATGCTTTATCATGTTTCTTTAGGCTAGCCTGACCTTAAATAATCATAACTGACTTATACTGTATAGAATTGGCTGCATGGTGACTCCACTTACTGAAAATAAAATCTTCTACACAGCTTTAAAAAAGAGCAAGCGTTATAGCTGATCAAAATAAGTTAGAAATTTGAAATGGTGCAATAAATACATAAGAATGTATCGTTCATAGACATAGATACATAGACACTTAACATATAGTGATATAACCTGATCTAAAGTTGTTTTGTTTGCTCATCCAGTTTGTTAAGCATTTGTTATGGTTGCTTGAAGCTGCAATTTTGCATCCACAGAAGGCAAGAGACCAACAAAGCACTTAAAATGTGAACGCAGATCAACCATTGATTACAAGAGGCGTACCATAAACGTACCATATCACCACAAAGGTACTAAAACCTGATGGAGTTTAAAGGAAGCAAAATCTTATAAGAATTGATAATCTTGATTATGATAACTGGAGATATCCGATGGCTTATCCAAATCTAGCACAGAAATGGTACAAGACTGGAGCAAAGTGTCTCTTTAATATGGAAAATGATTATCGTTTCTTATTATCAAGTTTATTATTAGACTCTGCTTTCCTCCTGGTGTACAAATGATAATTAATGTCACTTGTGCACTGGAGGTTCCGGGTTCAAATCCCTACGTGAATGGAAGTCGTCGTCAGACACCTGGAAGTATGCCGTCTCAACATTTCTTTCTGTTGCAATTTGTGTGAGCCAAATTGAATCAAAACATGTTATCAAGTAACCAGTGACATTGTCAAAGGCCTTTAGTCCGAACTCTCGAGTGAAACGATTTTTAAGAACTACCGTTGCTAAAAGGTAGTAAGATGTTGACTTTGAAGCGAAGCACAACGATTCGATTTAGATTCAATATAGCCCGTGTTATTCTAGCCACAAATATCATCCCTTTGCATATGAAAAAGAAAACAATAAACTCTCTGCTTTACTCTACGTGCTCTTGTTGTCCTGACTGATTTGATATGCATCAGGATCTCTTCCAGGCAGTATGGCCATTCATGCCACGATCGGAATCACTAAAAGAAGTGAAAGGTCCAAATGTAATTTTACTTAATAAGCATGAACTTATTATCAAAATGATCAACATTTGAGCCAGTTTTTCAAATTCGAGATACTCAATAGCTTGAAAAATTGGAACAATATGGCCTGATTGGAACTCCATGTATGAAAAAGTAATTTTTAGAACCTGTTGAGGATGAGTGTCTACGGCTCGGCACTTATGACAAGATAAATCCTACTGGCTTTCAGTGACAAGGCATCTATGGGTTCCTTTAAATGCAGAAACAAAAAGCTTCGTTTTAGCTTATATTTTCTATGGTCGGCTCAACATGACCTTGTAAACTGATTTTCTCAAATTTGAAGCCCTTCCCTAGAATTGCAATTTGGTAAGTGATTAATAGATTTATTGACGTTTTCCAAATTAGAGACGAAAAGCT
The DNA here is from genome assembly GCA_024741275.1 of Chironex yamaguchii. Classification (NCBI taxonomy): domain Eukaryota; kingdom Metazoa; phylum Cnidaria; class Cubozoa; order Chirodropida; family Chirodropidae; genus Chironex; species Chironex yamaguchii. The sequence goes on along the minus strand of JANTCA010085753.1, from coordinate 5,975 downwards.
TTACAGATATGTTAATTATTCAAGTCAATTTTCGAACTCTTGTATCATCATGAAAACCCGTCTGAAAGTTTTACAACCAATAAATAATAATAGATTATGAGAGTACAGAGTAATACCGCTTGAAATCTTTATGCCACTAAGGAAATAGATGCCAACTTGAATCCATTGTCGTTTATACAATTTACTAGTACGAATAAGTCACAGACACTAGGTTTACCATCAGTGTCAAAAAATGGAAAATATGTGATCTTGATTCAACAAACCGCAATGAAACATTTTGCTTGATAGCAACAAACTGGAAGTTGCCAGAGACCTTAGATTAGTTTTTTTTCACAACTAAAGAGACCTAAGGGACGGGCACAATCTTGGCATTCCAAATTCAACCAAGCACAAATTTGATATTCTCCTTATGTCATCCTAATAACAATAACAAAGAAGAATGGGATGAATGTGAACAAATTCATTTTACTCAGTTTCCAAGTACAAATACAAAACAGCGAGCATATCTACGAATTAAACAAGGCTACTTCAAAGTCTTTTAATTTAAGGCTAGGAAGTACTTTAAGGTAAGTATTTGGAATCCAAAGGTTATTGGTTGAATGTACTCAACAACACCAGATTAGAAGGGAGATTTTTCTTAGCTTTCATGAAGCAGTGTAATAGCTTCTACAAGTCTCAGTTGTTGACCGCAAAAATATGATAGCTCAATTTCATCAGCAGCCTTCATTGTTTACGAAATATAAGACAACTGTTTCCCTTTTTTGCATTATTGGTTTCACTGTCATAAATCTTTCAGCACTAGAAGCAACATAGAATAATTTTCGTCATTCAAATATTGCACAGAGCAAATGAAATGAGACATGATAAGACGTTATAATCATACAACTAAAAGTATGTATCGTTTTCAACAGCTCTTAACTTCACTGTAGTTAGAATGGTCTTTACTTTCCTTCTAGAAATATGATATCATGTCTCTTATTGTTCACTATCAAAATATGCACCTCCTCTTGTCCCCTTCAAGTACAACGCTGTATTTTTAATCAGAAAAGGGAAGACCTAGAGCAAAAGGTCAAAATAGGAATGAAAATGTTTTAAGCTCTAGTCTTTCTTGATCTGGCTTAATCCCCTTAAACCTCGTCCTCACATACAGGTTTTCTTTTTATCTTCTACATACAAAAACATTAGCTTCCTTTATAAGATACCAGGTTTCAACAACTATCTAGAGCAACACAATGTAATCCATGTCCATGTATGAGCTGAAAACCAGTTTTTCCTTTGAATTGGACTTCACCTTACCGTTTCTTGTCCTTAACGTTAGAGTTGGTGACTCTGTTCACACGTTTTTTGCACTCTTACAAAACTAGATGCGAAAGTTAATTCTTCGATGTTAAGTAATGTTAAGTGTAATAAGGATATAAGGTCATGTATTCATGATATAAAGAGCCACGTGACTCATAATTGTTTGTTTTTAGGGCACAATATTGACCTTAACATTTATGAAATGGTGACATAGAGGTGAAAGGAGTTCCCTTAATGGCCTCAGATCACATCAGCCATAACAGATGCCACTCTTTGTTAGTTTTCCAAAGTTTAGATCACGATTGATAGCATTGTAATCCAATTAATAAGCTTACTATAAATCTACAATTAACAAACAACTTGAAAGCATTTGAAGAATGCTGCTACATTGAAAGGAATGTAGTCGTCATCGGGTGCAACTGACTCTCATACTAGATTACATAATCCGTAAAGCCGCTTTTGCACAGTCAAACTTTGCTGCCCAGTCAAATGGTTGAATTTGCCTTGAAAAAAAGCAAATGTGTTCTATTCCATTCAACAAAGTACAATGTCAATTGAACGTTCTTCTCGCCTACGCATTGCGTCATACAAAATTCCGTTTTCTGCTCTCTCACTCGATAAAGGAATACATTGAACTAGCAATATTATTTACTAAGTGCCCCACTCACTCACGACCAAAAGTGACATTGACAAATGTTTTACATTTAATTTCTGATATTTGCCTGGCCCATATAACACAGATTATTTGGAAGTGAAAACAACCATCGTTTTTTCCAGTGTTATAGTGGTTTTCCATTAATAGGGAAGGTGATATCGCCTACAAGGGTAATCACTTAAAAGAACATATTTTTTTACCTAACAATGGCACTGTGAGTTAATTGTCCAATGCTGAACAGAGACGATTTTTTTCTGTCATTTGTGTACACTACAAAGCACAACGTTGCATTACTACCCTTTTCTGCAATCAATGCTGTTTACCAGAAAATTGGCCAATGAAAATCCTTCTACTCAAAATTGCCTTTATTATGAACACAAGGTAAGGTCTTAACGACATATTTCAACCTTTAATTGATCAGGTGAAAAGTGTGAAAGAAAGTTTTTATGTCATATAGACAGGAGCTTTATCAGGACATGAGTCGTATGCTTTTCTTGAGTCCATAAAGTCAAGAATTTTCAAGAACGTTTTTATGTTCCTAGCCCACCCGATGCAGCAGCAACAACAACGCGGCGGCGCGGAACTAAAGGGCCTCATTCATCATCATCATCCCGGAACCGAGGTCGGTCGTAGGGGTGCCACAGCAGCTGCTCTCCGGGTGGTTTGTCTCCACATGTCTCTGCTCTGTGCAGTAGTTGGTTCAGGTCCAAGCTAGACCACATAAGAATGTTGTTCATCCAGTTTGTTCGCTGCCTGCCACGCCGTCTGCCTCCTTCCACGGTTCCTTGGAGTATGGCCCCACTCATGGCCAAACTTAAAATGTTTTAAGAGCGGCCAAAGTTTACAAAAATCAAGAAACAGAACTTTTTATCACTGATTATCAAAAAGTGGAAAGTTTTATAAAGACGGAAATCAGAGACAAGCATATCACGACTTGCAGTGACGTCCAATATGACAGGTGTGTTAACAATACCCTTATTTCTTTACAATGATTCAATACATAATTCCTTTTATTGTAGTACCTTACTTTTATTAGCCTTTATGCTTACTTAGCAGCTTTATGTTTTTGATTTTCAGTTCAAGTAGCTGACCTACTTGATTTCAGTACTATCCGATGCTTTTCTATTTAGAAAAAATAGCCTAAAATTTTAAATTTTTAAAATTCTAATTTTTAATATTTGTTTTTCCTTAAAACGACATTTTTCTGTGTACAAGATTAGATATTTGAAAGTACAGTGAAGTATACATGTATTCTCTAGAGTGTAAAAGAAAGAGTAAATAGCCTGCGATCACATTAAGCCAGAGATGTCTCAAAGACAAAGAAGAAAAGCAGAAAGTGGGACTAGTTTAAATTCTGAGTTAACGAACTCTTTCTGCCTAAAGAGTACTGGTTTTCTTGTTTTAATGTAGACTCCAATACACTTACCAATTTTCCGAAACTCTGTTAATTTGCGCTAAATTGAATTGATGGCTCACATGGAAGCCTCGTAGTAAACAACACATTTTGTGGCACATCTTTACTTTTTCCTAGCTTGATTTGGCACACTTTTGATAAGTATATTTGACTAATGTTTTGAAAAGGATGATCAATGTGCACTTAGCAAACGACAATCGACGAATTACAGTGATAACACAGTAAGCAACTGATGCCTACTGCATGATTTTTGTGTGATACATTTCTAAGCAATATATATTAGCTGTTCCAATCTTTAGCTGTAATTGGTCTTCCTCTTGATGGTTTATAGCCATAGCAAAGATGGTATGTTTAGAACCACATGGTGCTACAATTCAATGTTGATTTTTCTGCGCTCAAACTCATAACACGATCAACCATTTCATCTAGGTAACAACTGATCGAATTGGAGAGTAAGGATTCGTTTCACTCATAAACCTGATAAATAAAATGTGCGGTTAACATTGTGAGCTGGATGAGCTAGAGAAGCATGATAGCTACCCAAAAGATGCTTTAACAAAATCTGAAAACGAAATCTTGAATGCTTGGTATTTGCCGTTGCTATCATCTATTTTTCTGAGGTAAGCCCACACGCCAATCACTTTAAACCACAAATTATCTTCAATTCATCTCATGAATCCACAAAAGACACATTCCGAATTCCAAATGAAATGAGGATGACCAAATCAAGCTTGCAAGTTGATCTTCGTGGTTAGACTGGAAAGAAAAACCAGAATCAATAGTCAACCAAGTCAACTTAAATGTCAGCTTAGTGAGGATCGTATGCTTCTTGTCTTGGAAATTTGATTCTGGTAATGAGTAAGACAGGACAAGTAACACCCACTTATGATAGAGAACTGAACATTGCTTTACGTTTGTAGTGCTTGCATTGCAAAAGGGCAACGTCAAGTAGCAATTTAACGGATTTGAAAAAGATAAAAAGAACAGTTTTTTTCCTTGGTTCACATCTAGTACGCTCTTGGAGAAATACTATCTCTTGAAAAAAACCAATTGACCACCTAGTCTCAATATAAGATTGATTTAGCTAAAGTGATCTTAACGTAAGTCGGGTGGTGTTTTTTGAGGTTTCGAAAGTGGATATACTTTGCTCGACCTTTCCGTATGCTACTTATCTTGTATATTAACCACTTCTTCATGATTGAAATTCTTACAATACTGTGGTTACTCAAATACCTAAACTATGCGGCTTGTGCTTTTTTCTTCTTATCCAATATATTGTTTTCCGCATTTAATCAGCGAATGAGAAACTAATTTCCATGCTGCTGGAGATTGGATGTTGTGAGACCAGGAATGATGGCAAAATGAGGAAAAACACAATTTATTAGGTATTTACTCAATCACTTATAAATTATCCTATAAATTTACCCTTGACCATTAAATGAATATTTGAATAAGAACAATAATTTATTCTTCATTTAATAATCAGTTGTCATTTTTAATTAATAATAGAAGTAGACATGGGGGATTTAACTTATATACATCTATTATCATTTTAATTCAGTGATAAGGACAAGTACAGAGCTAAAATGTTTTCTGCAGTTTTGGGAAGCGAACAACCATTTTCGGAATGTTAAAAAACAAGGTCGTCTCTACCTTGAACTGTTTAGGAATGTGACCACATTTAACCCATAAAACGGGTGATTTGTAGACAGGCATGTTTTGTCTTGAACTCTTTAACATAACTGTTAAAACTTTATTGCCCCTTTTGTGGGCTTCGTTGTCATTGTCGTGGTTCGATATGCATGCTGGAAATGCTTTTCAATCGGCTTAGTTTAACATTTAAGATTTCATACTTCAACATGTATCGCATATCAATAAACTGAGTATCTCTTTACTATGTTCATCGTTTCAAAGCCATCTAAACGAATTCGCAACATCAAAACACTATTGTACTAAACTTCTCTTTAGCATATTAGGCCACCCTTTCAAGTTTGGGAACTTTCAGAAATTACTAGTATCAAAATAACCTGACAAGATGAAACATAAGCTGACTTACTGTTGCGAAGTCCTAAGCCAGCTTCTATGTTATAATTGATTATGTTATATATGACTGTGTTATAATTGAAAGGCTCTACCACTTCTCTCTAACAAGAGTCATTTCTAAAAAAGTCCACCATCTCATCCATCTCGCGACCAACCTTTCTTGAGGTAAACGTGATATTAGCATCGTCTTACCAAAGGTTGGCCAGCCGAAGATAACCTATCAAACTTTCAGAGTCATCAACATGTCAATCATGCATTCAGAAGCATTACATGGATGTATACAAATAACTTCAAAAGAAACTAGATAGTATGTACACAGGAATACTATATGTTATTCAACACCTATTGTGGAAACAGCACCCTAGACAAAGGCAGCTCTACGGCAATCTCCCGCCAACTACACATTTGCGATTCTGCCATAAGTCAACATTTACTAGAAAATTCAGAATGCACCAAAATGTATAAGGACGAGAATTTTCGGATAATGGGCACAGCTAGATCGTCCTTTCATCTAAGTGTATTGGAGTCTATCTACATTAAAACAACAAAACCAGTACTCTGTAG
>JANTCA010085742.1:0-14132 GCA_024741275.1 Chironex yamaguchii | reverse complement strand
ACTATGAAGAGCAACAGTTAATGTTGGACTGGGAACATCATTGGTAAATGTCAGACTACAAACAACAACAGTTAATGTTAGACTGGGACGACCTCTGGTAAATGTCAGACTATGAAGAGCAACAGTTAATGTGACTATTAACTTAAACTGTGAAAATCACTATGAAGAGCAACAGTTAATGTGACTATTAACTTAAACTGTGAAAATCACTATGAAGAGCAACAGTTAATGTTGGACTGGGAAGATCATTGGTAAATGTCAGACTACGAACAACAACAGTTAATGTTAGACTATGAATACCATTGATAAAAAGAAAGCATTCAGCAGGCAGAGTTCCACTGTTAATGGTAAGAAGCTATATGAATAAAAGCTCCTAATTCCCAGAAACACTTGGGCAGTAAAAGGTTGGAAAGTGGAAGAAAAAGGCTCTATTCGCTAAAACATTTTAAGCTCTACCTTACTAAATATTTCAAGGCTAGTTGGTTATTTCAGGCTTAATGCTTCCATTCCTGTAAGCAGTTCCACAATTACAAGGTATTGGCCGTTTAACCTACAATAATCAAACCTTTGTTCCACTCATTTGCTATCCTGTCATTTGAAACAAATGTTGTTAGCCAAACGAGGCTTATTCATCTAAACTGAAGACGGATCTAAAGAAACTAGCCTGATACTTCAGGCGTCTGCCTCTTGATTTAACAAATATATACATCCAAAAACAATACCAACTCAAAGCAAGTACATTTATAGTGTCAATAACAACTATTCCTTTTCACTTACATTTCTTTATCGTTAGTATATAATTCACTCGAACCAACATGGAAAATATCCAAGACATAAACTGGCCCTAACAAACTATTAACTCATATCATTTAACTCATGCCATTATGTTAAGGTTTTTACTGCCAAGACTACGAGAATGGGGGCCCAACTTCACTTATCAAATGATATTTGGGTGGTCCAACAATGCCACAGGATTACGTCAATAGTGACGCCCATCTCGGAGAGACGAAAAACGGCTCTGATAAAAGCAGGAACAATCTGGTATAATCTACCCACAACGCTACACTTTGTTACTTACCCTGCTCTAGAGTACAACCTAGAAGGTGAAAGTGTACCTACCTAACAGCACATTCAGTTGTCCGGGCATCCTTCCAGCCACCGGGTGAATACCAAATCGTGCATTAATGTCATTTTGCTTTAAAGTAGCAATCATATCTGCAATGGCATACTGTGCTTTCGCCACAGCAAGACCATACCCAGGAACAATGATAATATTCTTTGAATTGACGATGGTCTCAACAGCACCATCCACATTCACTTCAGTGTGGGTTCCCTCAATCTTCATTTTCTCTCCCTTACCTGCAATAGTACAAAAATACCTATCACATATACCGCATACATACACAGTATAAATTTAAGATGTCTACTGTACTAATAAATTTTTCTGACGTAAACGCATTATCGAACCTAGCTGATTCCCGTGCCAGGGTTAGGGAATGTTCCTGAGCTCATGACAATGGTCTCCTTTACCTCCTTTGATCTGCGCCATTCTGTTTATGGTAACAATGACTGTCAAGAACGCTGTCTTATGCACTATACCATAGTGGCTCAGCCCCAACTCAACACAACACAGTATAAAAAAGCATTTTTAATGCATAAGAGGGGCAAAAATATAATGCAATCAGTGGTGTATAAAAGTATTTTGATAGAAAAAACAAACAAGAAGGAACAGATTGACGAGCCAAAAGAGAGAAAAAGAGAGAAAAAAAACCAGAAAAAAGTTGGGATTTGCAAAATGAAAAGAAAGGCAGACAAAATTTAATGGAATAAAGGAAGATATATATGCACGTGGAAGAGGTATAAGTAATCTGAAAAGGCAAGAAAAGAAGACAGACAAAAGGTGAACGGAGGAAAGGCAGAGAGACAACGATAATCAAGAAAAAGGAAAAAAGGAAAAATAGACAGCAAGAAATACGCAAAATTGGAAAGAACACAAGGGAGAGAAACGCGATGATTAACAAAAAGATGAACATGGAAAGAAATGAAGTGATGTAAAAGGTAGGCAGAAAGCAAAACAAGAACAAACAGAAGAAAGACAACAATTGCAACATTTCATTTAGTGCACAACGTACCTGTTGAAAGTGTTCCATAACCCCCAAAGAGGACATTGCTCAATGATCGATTCATTGCTTTACACATGATATAAGATAGGATACCTCCAGAAAAACCAACCAACGCACCAACAATAGTTAAAAGATCATTCTGTAACATAAATCCCTCAGCACACAATGCCCATCCACTGTAACTGTTCAACACTGTGATGACCACAGGCATATCAGCACCGCCTATTGATGCTGTCATATGGACACCCATGACAGACGATAGACCAGCAGCAGCAGCTAACAAAAACAAACAAACAAGCAAACAAATATAATAATTGACCACATAAATACATAAATCAATAACAAAATATTTGACAACTAAACAAACAAATACATTAGATAAATACATGATAATATGATAAATAGATCAAGTGAAACTGTAAATAAATAAATAAATAAATAAAAATAAATAAATAAATAAAAAAATATCAATCAGCTGCCATTCATGACTGAACTTGTTTTGTTCTCAATGGTGATGTCATCAAGTTATAAAAAATGGACAAAAAGGAAAACTATTTTATTTGGTTCCTGTCACCTTCAAGTCATTTGACCTTGATAATCGTAATTGACCTAGATTTTGTACAGATGTACCTCAAAATTAAAAAAAAAATTCAAAAATTAGAGCCAGAACAGACACACACAGACACACAGACACATACAGAGACACGCACAGACAGCGAAACACAAACACGGAAACATACACGGACACATATACACAGACAGACACACAGACAGACACACACACAAACACGGATACATACACATACACGGACACATACTGAGACAGACACACAGACAAAGACACACACACATACACATACAAACACCCCGACAGACAGACACACAGAGACACACGCACACACATAGACATATGACTAAAAACAAAAACAAGACATTCCCACAAATGCGGGCAGTAATAAAAAGTTCTCAGCTTACCTAAACAAGCCAATCCAACTGCAGAGTCAGGACTGTGCATATACAATCCAAGCGCACCCACACTCGCTAGACCCATGGAAATGTTGTAGAGATTTTTTCCAGGGAGATCAAGCGGTCTGGAATCAAGTAAACCTTGCAATTTTCCGAATGCAGTTAACGAACCAGTGAATGTAATACCACCAATAAATGTTCCTGCGTAAATAGCTGCCTTGTGCACGCCGCCACTTGGATCTGAGGCAAAATGGCCTGGAGAGGGCAAGTAAGATGTCAAATGATCATAAAGAACAATACTATGAATGAGCTTTAATATTTCATGTTTGAGCCATGGCGCTAGGCCAAGAAAAAGATAATCACTGCCTTTAAATATTATTATATTGAAGTGATGTCCGTAAAATTTCAATCCATCAAGGAAGAAATGACGTAAACGATAATGAATAAGCTCATGACTTGAACCCGAATCATATAGGTTAAGCGATGTTTACGGAACAAGGAATCATGAAAATTGGAAGTATAGTCGAAAAGTCTACAGCTCATACACAGGGTCATTAGCCCAGTTAGTAAAGTATCTGCATTGTCAGTAGACGCTCCATTCTAGGGTTTATCGGTTGAACTAATGGGCCCTTTTACCTCTTTCATGATCTACTGGGATTGATGACGCTATTTTCAGTGATCAGCCAAGAGTGTAAGGCTTCATAATATGGAATTGATACCCGTCAAACAAACTCAAGCGTTCCACGTGGGCGTTTTAACAAGACTTTGAAAAATATAATGGATAATTGAATCAACACTGAGGAAAATCACTAAGCTCAGGAACATGAAGTACAAAGGTAACATCTTACGGGAAGAGCTGGACTAAAAACTGTTTCACTAAAAGGCAGGAGGGAGGAGAAGGTGAGAAGAAAAGGAGAGAGAAGAGTGGAGAAAGAGAAGATGAGACCAAAGAAGAGGAGAGAAAAGGAGGAAAAGGGGAGAGGGGAGGAAGAGAAGTGAGGATGACGGGTTTATGTACGCCAACGCAAGCCGAGGCGATGGGACGTGAATGATGCTAAAGACTAACTATTATGATCATAAACATGGCGACAATGTTGAAAGCAGGGTTCGTCACAAATATCAGTGTGAGATACAAATGAAGAGAGTAACGGGAAATGGCAGCAGAAGGCGAGAGATAAACAAGATAGGGGAAGCAAGGTCAAACAAGCGGGAGTATACGATGACGAGGAATATGTAAGCTTAAATAAGAAGTTGCTTCTTCATTTTTTTTACAAATAGGCAACAATACCAAAGATTGGTTGCTGAATATAAAGAGAAAATCACCACAAGTTAACATACCGAGCAGGGACGAAATTTAAAAAATAAGATTTATAGAAGAAGATTACAAAAAAAGCGATAGTGGAACCAGTGCCTTGGAGTCCGAGTCAGGAGTCGTTTAAGGAGTTGGGGTTGGATTACAAATTATATAGGAGAGTCACAGTCAGAATATCTGTAAATACCCCTAACTCCGGATAATAATAACTGGCATAATTGTCTTTTTTTAATAACTTATTTATGTTTTTTCAGAATTTAAGAAACATAAGAATCGAGTTGATAGACACCTGCAGCTGTAAATAAATTAGCAAATAAATAAAAAGTACCAAGTAAATAAGTCGGAAACAACATAACAGAATACATACAATTCACATATAATATTATAGAATGTACGTAAGACAAGAGCTTTGGAGTCGGAGCTGAAGGTGTGGAGTCGGTGGATTTGTCGGAGTTGAAGGTGTGGAGTCGGTGGATTTGTCGGAGTTGAGGGTGTGGAGTCGGTGGATTTGTCGGAGTTGAAGGTGTGAAGTCGACATATGGCGAGTCAGAGGAGTCAGATGTTGGATGTGGAGTCGGGAGTCGGAGTCTCGCTGACCCGATTCTAAAGCCCTGAGTGGAACCGCTAGTCTGATACAGACCCAGATCAGACAAACTAACACCCATGAAAATTCTAGGAAAACATTCAGGAGAGCAGTACTTACTTGAATCAATCAAAAAGGAACCAAATGATGTCAACACAGCTGCCAACCCAACAAAACTGTGAAAAGCTGCAACCAACTGTGGCAAATCAGTAATAGCTACTCGCTGCGCGATAACCGCTCCTAATGTTCCACCAATACCCATTGTAATCCCCATCTGAGTTAAAACATCCGTTGTAGGAGCAAGGGATCCTATCGTTGCTGCGAGGCCTCCACTGACGCCAATGATACCTGTCAAAATCAGAGAGCACAAAGAATATCGAACAAAATTCGACTAAGATATTAATGAAAAATTGATTATCACTATTCAGAGATTGATCTGAACAGTAGGGAGTGAAGAAGTATGTTTAAAACACACATCAAGGAACACAGCATTTTCTATTTTGGTATTAAATATGATCAGAGGCATGCATTGACGGATAATACAAGTGGCATTTTGTTATTCGATTGAATTTGGTTTCTTCCAAATCAACAAGAAAACCCATCTATAGAATGCCAGGTTTCCAACTGCACACGTAAGACAAAGATTTTATCAACCAATCTATTCAACATCCAAGCAGCCAAGATAACGGGTGTCGCGCTAATTGTTTTAAAAGGAACGACAAAAGGAGGAGAAAAATGCGTAAGTAATCTAAAAATTCCGATTCCTATTGTGCTAATATAATAGCAATTGATACAGCAGGTGGTAAAAGCAATATACTAATAAATAAATTTCAAAGAAAGAGATACGACTTTAAATAATAAACTATTATTCCAACGTGTTGTAAAAAACAATTGACATCTTTAGAGAAATTATCAGATATGACATCATTACAGAAGTATATGTAGTGTTTTAGTACAATGCGTCACAAAAAGATAGAAACAAGTTTAAAGTTGTAAAAAACATTAACTAGTAATTAATAAAGTAAATGTTGAATATCACAAAGGAAGATTTTAATAATAACAAATGAAACTAAAAGAGATAAGAAAGGTGTAGTATTTTGATTGCTGTTAAGTATAGTTTTGTGTTTTCCATGTTACTGTTTATTTTGTCTTTCAGCCGTTTTGGCGTATTATTACGTTTTCCCTATCAAGGATCAGAAACACACTGAAATACACGAGGTCAGACGTTGTTTACCAATTTAGAAGTAGAAGCTGCATCGCTGCTTGTATTAAGCCACATTAAGCGCCACCTACATGTGAGAGCCTCTGAATATTTTGGCATTCCTGCCGTGATAAGTAAAAGTCGTCTGCCCATTCTTTATCTAGAGCAATTACACTCATTGGAACATCACGGATTTTTGATTATTTAAAGATTATATCGCCCTCCCCTTTTGTAAGCTACTTAATCGATCACAGAGGATTATCAACAGCTTAACATAAACCTATACTTATATTTCTATGAAAATGTTAATTGTTTTTCAGGAAATTCTAGAAATGTAGTTTATAGATAGAACTATTCGATAAAAAAGACTCTTGACACAAGAGTCAACATGGCAGCAAGTCAAAGGCATGTACTCTTTTTGAACGGCAAGCGATAAGTATAACATGGGCTGTTGAACAAGGAAATGATGCACGCTATCACACAGTGGAAAGAGGACTAGAAGTATAAGGAGTTAAAATGCCTCAAAAATAACATTATTTACACCCGGGGTATTACAAAGAAGACAAAGAGCAGGTAGAAACATTTATGTAGGTATGGTGCTACTATCGCTTTCAAAGAACTCTTGCTTTTTGGGTGATGCAGTCCAAAATAAACGTCTGAACAGCGATTTAAAGTGAAACCATACCATGCCATGCCATACTGTACTAAAATGCAGTATACCTATATCACACTAAACTATACTAAGTTGCACCATACTATACTATACTATACTATACTGTACTGTACTATACTATTATTACTATTACTACAACTTATATTATGCTATATTATGCTATACTATGCTATACTATACTATCCTATACTATACTATATTATACTATACTATACTACACTATACTATACTATACTATACCGTACTGTACTGTACTATCAATATTACCATTACTATTATTACTACAACTACCATTACTATTATGCTATACTATGCTATCCTTTACTGTAATGCACTATTACTACTACTACTATCACTACTACTATTATTAGTATACCATACCATACCACACCATTCCATACAATACTATACTATACTAAACTATACTGAACTATACTATACTATACTATACTATACTATACTATACTATACACTATTCTATACTATACCATACTATACTATATGATACTATACTATACTATACCATACCATACCTTACTATACTATACTATACACTATACTATACACTATACTATACTATACTATACCGTACCGTACCGTACGATACTATACTATACTATACTATACCATACCATACTATACTATACTATACTATACTATACTATACTATACTATACTATACTATACTATACTATACTATACTATACTATACTCTACTCTACTCTACTCTACTCTACTCTACTCTACTCTACTCTACTCTACTCTGCAATACATTATACTACGCTCTACTACATGACGTTACATTTAGCAACAACTATTATTCTATTCTATTCTATGTTCCTATGCTATCTCATAACATTCTATACTCCGCTATACTATTGCACTCAACCATTAAAGTATTAGAGAGCACATAATGCTACATATATCATGGACATATAAATCAAGCGGCCATGTCAATTTCGTGGTGATTAGAGGCTTTTAGTATCAAGGTTCTCGCACAATTAATGCCTGGAAACATCTTAATTGCAATAACGAACATTTTTCCTGTACTAAGCTACTACAGATCAATGATAAGAAGCTTTCGTTTCTTTTGCTCCAAAATAGGCAGGTGACACTATTATTATTTTCTGATCAACTGTTATTCCTCAAATATCACCTGAAAATAAGTTCACTTGCAAAAGCATAGACAAAACTTATACTATAAAACCAGAAATCTTAACACAACAATAAAAAAATCAATATGACCACCACACAAATATCAAAAAAACGATTAAAACCAAAATGCTGATACAACCCTGTCATAGGAACTTTAACACACAAAAGACAGCTGCTTCAACAAATAAGCAATGCTAGTAATGTAATGCGACGCGTCAACCCAAACCAAGACTGCCATAGATCAAAAAGTTAACAAAAAGAATGCTAAGTAAATTCTTGTTACGAGACACACATACCAAAAAACTGCAATAGAATCTTGAAGCTACAAAAAGTGAAACTCTGCACCATGAATATAATAATAACTTTAAAATTTACATAACTGATAGCGACTTCTGAATTCATGTTTTAATAAAGGCAAATGAATAATTTGTACATTACGCAGTTGTTTCAGTTTTAAAACTGGTTGATTGGAAAGAACAGGGAAAATATGTACAATTAAACACCAGTAGCTAGTTCTTTCGAAGTGCAGTCAACAAATACAATTCCAAATTACTAACCTGTCAGATTGTTTTCTGCTCTTAACAAATCAATGAATAATGGACATTGAAAACATGCGCAAATGAAAATCAAGAGGACACAAATCACGTATGTCTCCATAAACGTACATTGTAAACTCACTCAGGCCTTACTGATGTTAAAAAGAAATTCTGGGACAAGGTATGCCGACTGCGACATAAATTCATACTGCATAGCATTCAATTAATTATTTACATAAATTTGAAAATCGTTATTGGGCCTACGAGGACGCAGTTGGCAACTGATATAGTTCAAAATCGTATTAATTAAAAACTGCGTATTAAAATAACTAAGCGAATGATTTATCTGGTGTTCTTGCCTAGAGGATTATCAAGCGTAAATGAGATCCGAGAATACACATTTTTAAATCGGAAATAGATCAGGTCATTCCATCCCCTACATCAAAACAGATATCAAAGACGCGGATGGGGTACGGTGGTTATTAATAAGATCAAATCAGGAATGATCCAAAATGATCATGACATGTGTTTAAAGTTCACACGTTGTCGGTAATAAAAACAATGGACAACATAGCACTACTGTGATTTCAAGAAAACGCGAGGTCAGACAGGTAGAGTCGCCTTTATTCCTTCTAGAAAAGAAAGCTAGATTAGACTAGCCTTGACTAGGCTAGACTAAATAAGACTAAAGTATGCTAGACCAGGGTATGCTAGACTAGGCTAGACTAGACTAGCTTAAACGAGGCTTGACTAAACAAGATTAAACTAGCCTAGAATAAGGTAGACTAAATAGGACCAAAATAGCCTAGCCTAGCCTGGACTAGACTAGCTTAAACTAGGCTTAACTACGCAGTACTAATGAGACTAAACAAGATTAAACCAGGCTAAACAAGGCCAGACAAGACTAGCTCAAACTAGGCTAGATGAAACAAGATTAAACTAGACTAGACTGGGCTAGATGGGGTCTACGCTATACTAGGATATACTGGGCTATACTAGGCCTACGTAGACTAGACTAGACATTCTCAGGCTATACTACAAAGGCCGTCTAGCTTCACACTAAATTAGGCACTAAAGTTGAATACTTTAGATGTCAGACGAAACAACACACAACATGCCCCAAACATAGGCGCAAAAGCACAGCCTGTTCCCTCACTTTGACGAATTTTTCGGCCACTTTGAGTGCATTTAGACCCCAACTCAACAGTAAAAGTTCATAATCAGCAAAAAAATTGCGAAATATAAGCAGCGACAATATCTCAAATTACAAGGAAATCTTACATTAAGATAATTCAACTCACTACAATGCTCCTCTGTACTCCTAGAGATCTTACAACAAAAATAAATAATTTTCTCCTTGTAGCCGGATTTCTCAGCATCAGAAATGAGTAAGAGGAAAGTTATTTCAATCAATCCTTAGGTTCGCAAGATAATCACAGGAAGTAAACATTTATTCACAAATCTTCTTATGACGGTCTGAAGAAAACTCCGTGTTTGATTAAAATCTGTGACCTGAAAATATAACACTTCGTGACAGCAACATCTTTAATTTCCCAACAAGAATCAAGAAAATCTGTCTGCGCAAGACAGCTAGGAATACGAGGGCATGAAATGCAAAATATGACTCATTTTGATTTAATATCTATTGACAATCTTGAAAATTCTTGACTTTAGGGACTCAGTGGAAGCCATGTAGACAGGAGCTTTATCATGACATGAGTCATATGCTTTTTATGAGCTTCGTTTAGAGAGACACTTCTCCCATCATCAGGCTACTAGACATGATCTGGTACAGCTATTTTATTCTTCCTCACTGCGGACGTCCGTGGCACGAAACGTAGCTCATAAAAAGCATACGACTCATGTCATGATAAAGCTCCTGCCTACATCTATTGACAGATCACTCATTTTCCCAACTGTCCTCGAAAAACGTTGAACAAAGTCTGAACATCACAGCCGTAACCTTGAATGAAGTGATTCTGTCTTATAAAGGGACGAAAAATCTGATAATATCATCAAGATTCGTGGCACAGTTGGTATCAAAATCTATCCGTGAGGTAATCATCGAAAACAGATCCGTGATGGTTTTATACGTCAATTGAAAGCCTTTCAAATCACTTTTTTGCAAATCATACAAGCAAAAATTTGTGAATAGTAGCTCGCGGGAAAGATAAGCTGACAAAAGCAAGCAGGACATGCAGTTACCCAATCAAAGGACTAAACCCCTGTTTATATGAGGCTGGATAGCTCGCCTGACCGGGATGGCTCGCCCAGGAGAGACAAATTTTGGTTGTGTTTATATAGTTGCAGGTCATCCCGGCCAAGCGGGCTGGCCTCACATCCCTTCAAGTTGCATCCTTTCAGACATTGGATGAGATTTCCGACCATCTCTGTTGTCCAGCGAAATTGCTTCCTTTTCTTATGAACTCCATCTGACTGCGACTGTTGAGAAGAAACAATTTCGAACGACGACATAGTTCACTGAAAGATGCGCTGAGTTGAACCACGGAGATCGAAGAACAAGTGGCAAAGACTTTGGAAAGTAAACAGTCACCCCGTGCCTGCGCAAAATAGGTATTTTCATCTCGATAAACCGGGCCAGCCCGCCTGGGACTGTTAATATGATCTCGCTTCACCGGGATCCCGCCTACCTTATTCACTGATCTCGGTTGACCAGGCTGGTCCGCTGCTCTTATAAACGCAATTTGTTTGAACAAATCACTGTCACAAGTCACTGTTTACACAGATCTCGCCTAGGCGAGCCAGCCTGGTCAAGGTAGCCTGGCCCGCATCATTTACCAGGCCCTACGACGAACACAATGGAACGTGCAGAATGGTTATACCTTGTCCAGAGGAGTGCTGTCGTAGACTGAAGTTATCAGACACATGAAATTTCAAACAGGGTCTCGCGAAAACTTAACTTGTGTTTGAAGTTCTGATGAGCACAATAACTTTACTTCTGTTATCCAGACTGTTAACGTGTTCAGGAAAACAAGGAGTCAAGTGACCCCGGCTGAAAATGGCAGTGATTGAAAACTCCACGTTTTAATTCTAAATTTCGCACATTTACGTCACCAGAAAAGCTTGAGGTCACAGCGGGGACAAAAGCCCTGGCTACCCATGACACAGTGTCAATTCCAGATTATATACCGGATGAAAATATGAATATTCTAGAAACTCAAGATCAAGGCAACTAAGCCTAAGAGAAACAAACTATTACTTCGAGAGGAAAGGGAGTGGCAGTACAAAACCTACGTGGTGATTGATACAAGATTAGAGTGTACAGCTCAATATATGGGGACGGGCGGAGAGCCACTACTTAACCTACTGCTCTGTTTTAGGGGCAGCTACCAAAACATCGTTTCACAGTCGTGAATATTATCATTTTATGATAGCAAATTGTTTTCCCACAGATTTCCTCCCCAAAGCTGGTCAGACGATACCTGAATGGATCGCATACATGTTTGCCGCGTCTGTCCAGTTTCTGCGAATGTGTAATGCATTGTTTTAAAAGGCTTTAAAAAGCTTGGTTTGAAATATTTACCCAAAGCATTCCCTTGTCGTGCGCTTCCCTGTGTTGATAATCCGCCGATGGCACCGATGCAACAAAGAGACGAACCCAAATAGGCCAACTGGTGAACATCAGGATACCCAGCCATATTAGCTGCACCGTAACCAGCTAGGAAAGCTACCCCCGGAATCGCATATAAATATGTGTATTCTGGGGGGTCACCTGAAAATTGCAAAAAAATAATTAAGCATAATGTAGTCAATGATTTATGAATATGGTGCCAGTAAAATATTGCAGGTCTAATTTGACAGCCGTTTAAGAGAAGCGATCCATCCCCGAATTTTCAATCGACAAAACTGTACCACAAAGCTACAGAATATTACATTCCTTAGAGATACATCAGGAAATATACGCCCAAAATAAAACCCGGCTTACCACATATAAAGACAATAATGCCTGAACACATGATATCGAGGTCACGTATTTCTTCACCTAGCTAGCAACAGTAATTCTTCGACGTCTACACATGCAAAGTGTACTGGAAAGTGAACCTGATACGCCACATATATGTGGCGTAAGGAGTACCTGTCGTTTTTGCGCGACTGGAATTTCTAGTTAGTTGGCGTACATTTTTTATTTTTTATAACTTCCTCAACTACACGCATGTGAGGAACCTGGCACTCACTAGCATAGATACAGACTCAGGCGTACATCTGTGGCGTAAGGCGCACACTATTCCTCAGAGCAACGTCCGCAGTGCCCACCTTTGATATAAACTGCATATAAGCGCATATAAACCTCACTTGCAGTTCTTAAACATAAGTGACTACATCAGTGTGAGCAATTGTTTAAAAAAGACGGGACACCCATGATTTAAACCACGGTGCTTTGTGGTCAGCAATCTGACGACTTCCTAACACTATCTTTATCCAATGTCCCTCATATTGCTTAGGTAACCCGTGGCATATGGTTATCAGGCACCTCCAAATGCTGGAGGACTCAAACCAAGAACCTCCTGACTACATAGCAAGCAATCTAACCACTCGGCGCTTCGTCCATTACCACACTACCGCAGATACAATTTCGGTTTCGCAATTACTCTCAAATACTCGCGGGCGCCCAAATTCTCAGCGCAATACCCAACCTCTTTCCCACCGTACAACCTACTCGGCCTTAGACTGGTTTTCAAAAAAGTAAGGCATCAAGAACGACGCCTTTTCAGTCCTGTATATTCAAAGGTGACAGCTAGGTGTTTATTGTCTTGTTGCCTTACTTACCATCCTTCTCTGTGCGATGCCATATAACATAAATTAAACCTTGGTAATTTATGCTTCGAAAGTCATCGCTAAATGTTTTTCCTATTGCACATTTGTAATCAAAAAGCACATAGAACGTGTTTCTTGATACTGTTCTGCGCCATTTAAATTTTGATAACTAAAAACAAGCGATACTTGGTAAAATGGTAAAATTTTGGAATGAAAATCTAGTTAAATGTGTAAATATTAGTAATTCAGTAAGTTGGTTTGTAATTGAACACATAAGCAAGTTAGTAATATATTTAATGTAGAACGATGTCCGAGGATTATCAACATGGTCTTTTAGTCTTGACAGACGCATGCTTAGTAAAAGTTTCCTCAGTTGTCATACTCTTGCACTAGAAAAATCAGACAGTCCACTAATATAGGCAGCTGACTCAGCTTCGTGCAGAAAACAAACAAACAAACGAACACAGAACAAAAACAAAAAAAATATCACTGGGACAGAAAAACAAACGGGGTAAAGGGAATAGAGAACAAGACACCACAGCAACTAATTATGACGTGTGCAAAAACAGAGGACGATAGAAAAGGAGGAACACACACGAATAAAATGAACACACAATGACAAGAAAAACATGAAAACTACAATAAAATGCAAGAACCAGAGGAAAGCGCAAGAACAAGAAATACACATCAAAATAAGAGGACCCAAGAACAAGTGGAAAACACAATAACAAGAGAAAGATACAAGAACATCAGGAAAACGCAAGAACAAGAAGTACACATCAAAATAAGAGGACCCAAGAACAAGTG
>JANTCA010085731.1:0-14133 GCA_024741275.1 Chironex yamaguchii | reverse complement strand
TTGAGTCTGAGGGTTGCAAGTTCGAACCCGGTCGGCTCCCACTTAGTGCAGCTATTGTGGTAATGCTCCACTCTTGACAAATATATATATATATATGATAACGTGCTTGCTGATTTACTTGCTTATGTAATTTTTTTCTGACTTTATTTTCGTTTGTTACATTTGTAGCCAAATTTTTGTTGAGACCGTCAGCCAATGCAACGAGCAAAGTGGACACTTCTTTTACATCCTTTAGAAGGAAACTGTTCTCGGGAGATGATTCAACACCAGGTAGCATCTCTGACGGTGCAAAGGACACAGGTGATGTGATGCTTGAATCACCCAGGTAAGTATTTACTTTCGTGTTTTTGCTTGCTAGCATTTATACATTGATTGTTATTTGTATAGGCATCATATTTATTCGACATTTGAAGAATTAAAGGAATCACGATAAGAATGACAACTGATCATGACAACTGATGGTAGCTTCCACCCAAACAGTGACGTAGTAAGGTTGTACATATCAACGTTTATGGAAGTAGTGAGTTGAAGTCTGTGCAGTCAGCATTCAAATACTCTTACCAGCGCTGTCTCGAAATATTGTAAACGTCTTCGTCTATGGAATCAATTGAATCGATTGAGACTGGAAAGAACTGAAAGTATCCTGTGAAAAATAATTTGCCACTCTTCGTTACAAAAAGTAGGGATTACCTTTGACATACCCAGATAACATTATCGATGGTTAAGCATTTCCTGTTCATCTCCTTCCTTGTTTTCATCTAAAACCGAGAATGTTTGGCCTGCTTCGGTACTTACTGGATCCTTCACGAGTGCTGTAGTGTTCTCTAACTCTGTAACCCTTCTCTTTCTTGCCAGGCACATGCCCGGACAGTGCCCACGTCTGGGTCCTGCATTGCGGAGTTAGCATTTAGAAACTACGTGTTTTGTATTAGACTAGAAGCACTCAAACCTCTCCCAAGCCAGTATTATTATTATTCAAACAACAGGGGTATCCCCACAATGATTTTCTTGCTAGACACTTTCAGGAAGTTATCACTACCAAATACGGTAACTGGATTATCCCTTACTAACACGATGAAGTCTTCATTGCCAAAAAGGTGACCCAGAATCCAGGATTTCATTCGGATCATCCCCAGAAAGTAATCACTTGTTCTTTATTCGAGGTCTGACACTTCCTGAAAATTTCTTTAAAATCCATCCGTATCTTTTTGAGTCATCGTGTAAACGAACAGACAGACAGACCGACAAACAAACGAACCCATGATAAAACGTAGGCTCCTGACCGAGGTTACTAGCTGCCATGCCCGTATAGCAGCCAAATAGATAAAAATGGAATTTAATGCTCCCATACATTATTGTTCCATTGCATGTTGCATATTATTGTGTGCTCCTTTGGGTGAATTTGGTGTTTGGTTTTCATCTGCCTCCATTTTTCACTTGCAATAGCCCTGTCAAATATAGGTGTATTCATTTTCCGCAGTGTGACATTTGTTGTGCAACATGGTTGTATTAAAAGTGTCAGGGGTCCCTTTAAGGCCCCAAACTAGGACACTTTCCTTTCACCCAAATATCGAAGCAGCACTGAGGCACGTTACCTCCTTTACATCCTGCTTCCAGGTGTTGAAGGTGCTCTGCTTCAGTTGCTATGTTGACCGGTGACCTCACCACATCGTGGTATGGATTGATTGTTTTTCACGTTGTTCTTGTGTTTTGTAACTTTTGCTGTAGGTAGTATGAGCCACTTTCTTAAGATGATTTTCTAACAATTTTTTTTGTACTACATCAGGAGGGAAATGGAGGTAAATGAAAGGAATGTTCAAGGTTCTGGCCTGGTATGCAATTTGAAACACCATTTACGTTTCTTTAATGCTAATCTTCAACTGTTATCAGCAATATGCGACAGACCAAAGTGGATCCACTGTAATGCTTACGAAATTCTAAAGCTCCAAGTACATGGTTAGTTTACGACAGTAGCCTATGCAAGACCGGAATGTGGAGGGTATTTCGGTGGCAAGTTTTAATGTAATGTTTGGACAAATATCGTGGACAACCCTTTTAAAGAGCGGGAGGTCTGGCTCTAATTATACCCCGTAGGGCAAACTCACCACTGGTCGAAAGGGACAGTTTTTGTTGAATTAAGAAAACTTGTTGACCATAGAACATGACATCATACTTTCCTTCTTATCTGGATGAAAATGTATAGATTGTATTTATGTATGTAGTAAGAATAATATGATACACATTGCAAATATAAGTGTGTGAACAAACTAAACACAGCAGTTTCGGTAATTACACTATCTTTCGCTCTGACTAACGTATTAGTCTACTTGCCTGAGCACCACCAATGGCAATGTCATTCATGGGGATAGTGTCATTCCTCATGTTGAGATGACTGATGAAACCTACCTGTGTCTCTTGCAATTAAAGCGAAGTGACATCTCTTTTGCCCTACGATCTTACAAGTCGAAAGTTCTCGGATGGGTCATTTCCCATTGAACATGGAGCTGAAGCTACGGACGATGGTTTGCAAAGTACGTGTACTACAGCATTTAGTTGTTTTGACTATCAGGTTTTAGGCCTTACTGTTGATTCAGTCTGCTTACCTTTTTCGTAAATCCGATTGAAGTGGGCTGACCTGCATGAATATGATTGTGCAGGTCAATATTCCATGGTAGCTGTCTTTTTATCCAAAAGGAAGATACAGTCAAACCCTTTATCATTTGTTTGGTACACAGAAGGTGTACACTATTTGATGGTTTTAACGCAATCTGACCACGTTAAGTAATTCTGAAAAGCACCTTTTTCTTACGTCATTTGTACTTTATGTTCTACCGTAGATCACCTCCAGCCCATTTTCTTCCGAGTCTTGTGATCCTGAATATTTCGACGACGACGACGTTCGTCGTTCATCACTAATGGACAAATCGTTCAACAGTCCGTCGTTGTCACCGCTCAAAGATTGCAATAACAACGCGACGCCGACCGACAAAGATTTATCGTCAATCGACGAAAACGACGAACCTCCCGAGCGAATGAGTGAGGGACTCGATATCGAATTTCGGCCACGTGGATTCGGGATTTCACATTCAACACAAGGAGCAGTGGGTCAAGGTGATAGCTCTGTTTTCGCGGACGTGGAATCGTCGATAAAGGAGGGATTGAGTGTTGAATGCAGCGCAGAGCAAACTTGGAATAACAAAGTGGTAGAATCAACACGTGTAACAGACATCGATATTAATAGCATGTCTCCTATCAAGAGCGAGGACTGTGAAGAGGAAGTGATGGAAATATCCGTTTCACGTAATCACAGCCTCGATGTTACGGAAATGTCTTGTTTACAGGAGTATAGTGATAGTGTAAAGGAATCGACAGCGAGGCCACTGCACGGAATAACATATCTTGGACTATCACCAATTAGGAATAATACGTCTAGCATTGAAGGCAAGACTCAAGAGAGCAGTAGAAATAATGTCCTCTCAGGTATGTGTTTTAGTCAACAATTTTTTTGGTTGAATTATAATTTTTGATATAATTGTCAGCTTAATATCAAAGGGCAAAGGATAAAATGCCTATATGTTTATGTAAACTCGTCCTTCGTGTGGGAAACTTATGCTTCTTCTATGCAAATTTGAAATTTTGAAACCACGATTTGTTTTCCTAAAGGTAGTCTTTTTGAGCATCAAGAACGTTGGTTCCAAGTATTCCAATGTCAAAATTTCGACAGTGGATCTTTGTTTGTCTCCAGCACTGTTGTGTTGCAACTATTGTGTTTGAACTTAAACGCTGATCCCAGTTCTCTTCGAATTTATCACAATTCAGGAAATATGGCGCTATCATTGTACTCGTTTTTGTGAAGTTTTTATGACCGAAACTTGTTGAACGTCCTGGCTGGACTTGAAGTTGTACAACAGTTATGCCTGGCGTCTGCTCTCCCAAGTGAAATCTTGGGAACTAAGTAATAGCAACTGGTAGCTCTTATATCCAAGTCTGTTAATGTTTCTTGGATACATTTGAGGTGAAACTGGATCCCATTGGCTCCATTTACCCCATAAACAACACGTTCACATTTTTTATTTACAGGCTTGAAATACGATGCATTTGCATGCATAATTTGATGTATCCCTGTTTCTGAATGTAAAACATGCAATTATTATGAAAACTATTTTTGAATTGAATAACATTAAAGTTTAATAGTCTTGTACTCTTCGCGTGCAGTTTCATGCAATCAATTTCTCCTATTTTTCTTGCATCTTTCCTTCGCGCAGGAAAGAAGTTTGGTAACGAGATCACAGATGATAGCGTCCCAGATCTTATATATATCTCAGATTTAACAACAAAAGATGAACATGAAGAGTACTGTTCGGAAAAGGAAGGTACACAAACACCTCCTAACGACCAAGATTGTACCCACTCTTATGTAGAGACACCCCGTAAAGGGGGAACTTTTAAAGGAATATTAAAGAACAATCGTAGAAGCAGTTTTAAAAGTAAACAAAGTCCCGACAATGTGCCTGGACCCGAAACGTTTGCTCATCACTTTGATTATCAGAGTACAAATCTTACGAGTACATTTTTGGAACAGGCCTCTTATCACAAACGGAGGCCTCTGCGGGATATTGTCGATAAGGGCGATGATGACGATTTGTTATTAGTGAAAAACAGATCATGGGGATCTGGAAGTGGTAAAAATTACAGGTCGTTGTATTCGGCAAACAGAAATGTGTCGCTTGATGAAGATCTTGTTATAAGACAAGCCAATGCTGCTCTGTGTCGGGCTGAAAAGTTACATCAAGATGTTTGCTATGATGCTCAGGGCTACTATGACTACGGTACATCGGCATTATTGTACCATGCTGGGGTGACTCGTAAAGTGGGGACCAATCCCAGGGGAACTATTCGGGGACGTGGTTTCACGAATCATAAATACAATAATGTCGACAGTGGGTTTTCGACCTTAAATGAGGACAGCACAAAAATGACGTCAATCAAAGGTAGGATTATTTTGCGTGTTTTGCTGTTTTCGTGTCATCGTTTATCTCACTCCATGGCATACAATCTAATCCATATTTATCCCATCCGTTCATCCATCTATCTATCTATCTTGCTATCTATCTATCTATCTATCTATCTATCTATCTATCTATCTATCTATCTATCTATCTATCTATCTATCTAGCCATCCATATATCCATTCGTCCATACATCCATGCATGCATCCATTCATCTTTCTAGACAGACAGACAGTCGGTCATCCATTTTATTTTCAATTTAGACAATAACCGTTATGCAAATAGCTACTGTTCTAGTCAGACATACCTCTCATCCATCTCTTTCTTTTATCTCTTTCTCCCTCCTATCCCTACCTTTCTATCTTCGCTGCTTCTATCCATCCATCTGTCCGAACAGAGATCCATCGCTGTTTTTATTCATTTCTCCCTCTAGCCATACTTCTCATCATGCATCTATCCACTCACCCATATAACTGTATTTGTTCTCTTACTCGTCCCTTTAACCACCTAATCTTACAGAGGTCTATTCGTGCTTGCTTTTTTGTTCCCAGTTCTCCATTCACCTTTGTATCCATCTACTGGCATCTCCCAACCAAATATAAATCGGATTCTGTCGTTAACACATTTCTTGTCAATAGCACAACCTCTGTCTTGTAATTTGGAAATTATGGAATATTTGATAGCGATTTTTGTAACATGTCCTTTTTTAGCATCGCATAAAGTCCATCCAATGTATACTTGTCCCTCCAATATTTACGGAAAAGAGAATGCCTATGGAAATCGGTATCCCCCTCGCAAAGGAGAGCAAAGAAGGTGAGACGTTTAAAACATATCGTATAGCCAATGTATAACAACTGTAGGACTGCAGAAAAGTTCTGATTGTAACCACCTGGGCTTCGATCCCGGGTCTCACAACTGCAAATCTGACGAATTTTCTTATACTGAGCTAAACAGTGCAATTGGAAAGGTCAAATGACTATAAGTCATTCAATCCCGATCGTCTCTCCCTGTTATTGGGTGTCTCTGTTGGCTTATACGTTTACAAGTGGCATCTGTTTTGTTACAAGGCATCCATTTATCACTGTTTGTATTTATTCCATATAGAAGTCGACAGGGTGGTCTTGAGTAAAGAACAGAAGTGTATAACTATATGATGTCTTAACAAAGGTCACGGCAGATGATGACTTATGCCGTATTAGCATTTGTAGTAAGGGTGCTTCACTTTTAGGCCTCTTCTGATGATTGGGCCTTTTAGGTAATTTTTTCTAACTTTGAGGGACATTTATTGAAGACCATGTTATGGAGGACGCGTTATCCACGTAGGGCAAATTGGCAACTCCTGCATAGGTCATCAATAGGAATCTTGAAAGGACATTTTGATTTGACATGTATTGGACAGTGATAATACCCTTACGTTGCAACTTTACGATATGTATCCGACATAGTTAAAACTTCCCGGCGCGTTTATAAGACAGAACCTTTTAAGGTGCAACTGTGCGACATCCGACATAGTCAAAGCCTTCCGGCGCGTGTTTAAGATAAAACCTGTTAGGATGCAACTGTACCATATGTGTCCGACAGTTAAAACATCGAGGGCACATTTTTGTGGACAAATACAGGTCATTGGTAAAATTGTTTTGCTATATCAGTCAGACACTGAGAGGTCATTGGTATTACCTTAAGACACATAATGGCAATTGATGAAACTTTTTGGACATACTCATTAGATATTTAGAAGCCAGTCACAAGACCTCCAGGAGACATTTTTAAGACGTGTAACTGGCATTAAATAGCTATAGGAACACGTGCAGACTTTACTGACATAACATTGCAGAACGCATTAAAAACATTTTAGAGATGACCAGTAAAACATTCTGCGACGTAGTGTTGACACAATGTAATCAACATTAGCAAGGTAACCACACTGTGAACACATATAAAAGCATATCAGCAAAGTATTTGGAGTACGTCAGGGATGCAGAACACA
This sequence comes from Chironex yamaguchii, assembly GCA_024741275.1. Lineage (NCBI taxonomy): Eukaryota > Metazoa > Cnidaria > Cubozoa > Chirodropida > Chirodropidae > Chironex > Chironex yamaguchii. The sequence goes on along the minus strand of JANTCA010085731.1, from coordinate 7,137 downwards.
CTAATCAACGACGACGACGACGTAAATGAGAGATTGCAAAAAAGAAAGAAAAAGACTTATGTCGTTGTTATTTATGTGTTAAAATCAGCTGCACTGTGAGATATGTTAACGTATATCTTGATGGGTGCGAAATTTCTCGGTTTTCCAGATATGATTAAGATGATTTTCAAGTTATCCTCACTCATTAACAAAATTATGCATTTATTCATCCATGCATCCATCCATCCACGTATCCATCCATCCATGCTTCCATGGATCCATCCATGCATCCATCCATCAATCCATTCGTTTGTCCGTGCATTCGTCCAACCAACAAATGGACCATCTGTGTACTGATTAGTCTGTCCGCGTCTTCGTCTGTCAATTGAGAGTTTTTGTTCTAATAACCTGTCTCTTACTTTTACTTCCCGTAATCGCAATAATCCATGTATAACCTCTGGACTATGCAAGTAAGTGAGTGACAACCAACAGCCAGCGATCAATCCTTGACTTCTTTTCTTTTGTATGTTCATTGATTATATCTGTTTTCTTTCAGGGGAACCTGGCCACTTCCTTTTGCATCTCGAAGTGAACCAAGCCTGAGGTACACATCAAGACTTACCAGCCCTATTCAAAAGTCTTTGAAAGTCCCTCGGTCCTTTTCAACTCCCTCCTTAGACCGTAGAAGAATTTACCGTGAAGATCATTAAAAAGTCACACCGTATGTAACGTGAATTGTGAAACTGACCTACGAGCACTTTCATCTCCACTTTCGTCGGTTCTGCTAGCGACCAGTCATCTCTCTTTATCTTGTCCACCTGGACACCAAAAAAAGTATCAGAAGCTGCAAAGAGACAGTACGCTTCATATTTAACATGGAGTAACATACGGGCCCTCTGATGTTTCCAAGACACATACCAACCTCCAGATGTTTCCAAGACACATACCAACCTCCAGATGTTTCCAAGACACATACCAACCTCAAGATGTTTCCAAGACACATACCAACCTCAAGATGTTTCCAAGGCACATATCAACCTCAAGATGTTTCCAAGTCACATACTAACCTCAAGATGTTTCCAAGTCACATACCAACCTCCAGATGTTTCCCAATCACATACCAACCTCCAGATGTTTCCAAGGCACATACCAACCTCAAATGCTTCCAAGACACATACCAAACTCCAGATGTCACCAAGACACATACCAACCTCAAGATGTTTTTATGACACAGACTTGCCTTTCGATGTATCCAAGTTATATATAACCCTCCCGACGATCCCAAGTGACATAAGAACTTTTCTATATCCGATAGATATACAACGTATATCAACGTTCTTTTTCAGGCGGACTCCCGGTTCCAAACCTCATGCTTGACACGTTTGTTGACCGATATCTTCCTGGATGACTGAATGGCAAGCTTATATGCAATAGTCTTTTATCTAGGGATCGTGCTTCCAATCCATCACTAGTCATTTCTTTTACAGTGCTGCGTGCGTACTTTAATTCCAGGCATAAGGAGCAACAAGTAGTGGTCATATTGAGAATAACGAGCCGAGCCTCATTGCTTAGATAAGCCCAAGGTAAATTTGGAACCGGAAGTTAAGTCATGACTGTGACCACCGGAGCGTCTAACCGGGTCTCACAACTCCATGTCTGATTAAAAAGAAAAGTGATAGTTAATGTTGGATTTGAAGCTATGACGATCATTGTATGAAGGAAGCAATCAGCAGGCCATGATTTCCACAGTTTTTAAGTTCAGGAAAAGGAGATCTTTCAATAGACGTTATTAATACACAAAGGTATTATTGATCAGAGGTCAAAAATAGTCTGGTCCTTTGCTGAAACGTTTTGAGTTAATGTGTTAGAGAAAACAACAAATGTCGAGAAAGGTTAAACGTTTAACAAATTTGGGACTGAAGGTTACGAGCAGTATCGTAGTACATCTCCGCCTGTTACGAGTAACACGTTTATTTATCCTTTGCTGAAACACGAGAAAAGGACAATCAACTGGGGGCTCGGTCAAGTTGAAGTCCATCAAAGCAAAGTGGAATAAATACTGACATTCATGAAATTTATTGCCTTCCTTTTATTTGCTTCTTCTTCTTTTGACTCCTTCCTATTTTACTAGGTGTCGCCAGAGCGGAGTTTTCTCCTCCATTGTCTTCTGTCCTGCATATCTTCTTCAGTAACTTCCCTCATTCCATCTTTTACCACCTCCATGAACCTTCCATTTAATTGCTGACGTGCCTAAGTCATCTCTGCGTGATAATTTTTCTATTTCATCTCCTACCAAAATGACACGGAGTGTTGCATCGGCAGTGACACCTGCACTAAGAATATTCAACACAAAATGACTTCCATTTCATCCTCCTCTTCCACGTTTTTGTTTCTGTAGCAATATTTTCCCGTCTTTTTTCTGTACTTAACAACGACAGGCTTCCAGTATGCATATTACTGTTTTCTGAGGGAGGGACACAACCTCTGACAGAATTACTGCCATTTTTTGGTAACGAAAATTTTCAACTTATCATTATCTTAGTGTTATTGTTTCAACACGTGCACGTCACGTTTGGTCTATCTGTAAATTCTACTATAGTGTGCGTGACCAGAGAAGAGTCTTGTATATAAGAGTGATAGAGTCTATCTTTTTGTAGCATAGTCATAATGGTACCTATTATCCGTTTGTATACAACCTACTACCGTTGCAATTTTATAGACATCTTTGTATATTTCTTCATGTGTCATCAAGTGACGTATTCATTATAAGTGACCTTTTTATGCCCTTGTAGTTTAAGTATCAGCGGTCAAAGGTCAGTATATTTTGTTTATGTGGTGTATCTGCTAGCATGTCCTAGTTTCACAATTATGAAGTGTTATACACTATTTTCTGTGTATATCAATGTAAATGAAGAGAAATGGCTTAAATTTGGAAGTTTGGGATTCATGGGTTTTTAAGATATAGCCTGTAAATTTTGAGTGGCCGAATTCCGTGAAATGTGTATTTTGACTTTTCGTGTGTTGTGTGTTACTTATGTAGTTACTTTCTTTTGTTCTCGTTTTTTTTTCCATAATATTCTTTCTTGCCGTCACATTTAGTCATTAAGCAAAATATGTTCTCAATTTCTCCCTCTTGCTCTCCTGAGCTCTAGTTCTCGCTTGCCATTTCCCTTACTCGCGCTTCCTCAAACTCGTTTTTTCGTATACCCACTTTTCACCTCAAGCACGCTTTCTTTCATTCATTGTTTCTCTCACTCACGCTTTCTCGAACTCGCTGTTACCGTAAATTACCGATTAAGTGCCCTGGGCGCTTATTTAAGTTTTTGGGTGTGACCTGGGCGCTTATTAAGATAAAACCCCAGTTATTTCTTGAAACACACTCCAGATTTTTCCAGAATAGATTTTAACATATCGTTCTAATCAATCAGTCAATCAATAAGTCGATCAATCAATAAGTCAATCGATCAATATATCTTTGTCGTCCTCCGTATGATCATCTTGAAGCTTAAACTCTGGACCTGCTGTATCCACGTTTTCGCTGCTCAGACTTTTTAAGAATTGGATTTGATCAGGCACGGTTAAAAGGAACAAAAACTCATCGTTTGACAATGACAAGCCTCAAAATCTAAACAATTATGTTATGAATTCCTGTAGAAGTAACTGCCATGCCTATACCATCCATTCTTATAAGCTCTCGGTTAGCGAAAATCCCTTATGTAAACTTACCTAAAGCGTAGAATAAGCAGAGTTTAATTGAGAGGGAAGATAAATGTTTTTGAGGTCGAAAGTCAAGGAAAATTGAAAAGGCTTTGTTTCTTTTTCACCCATCAAAAATTACAACCTGGACGCTACGCTAGTGAGAAATATTTCTCCCAAACGGGACGCTTCATCTGCAAGGTACTCACTTCCTTACATTCCCCTCATACACGCTTTCTTTTTTCCATCGTTTCTCTCAGTCACTCACTCTTTGTCTCCTTCGCTCTTTCTCCCTCTCGCTCTTGCATTTGTACCCTCTTTTATTTTTTCCTTCATCCTTTCATTTGGTCTGTTGGAAATCAAAATATCGCGACCTGCGCAGAAATTTGTCGTCAAAAATACTGACAGATACTCATCTGAAGAACTATTTGTTGTTAGAAATTGCCATGTACAATTTTATGAAGGAATAATTAGAGCACCGACTTGTACGGTATAATTTGGTCATAGTATCGGCGCATGCCCGGTACAATTTGTGGTCAAACAGTTACAGCATGTCCACTGCAAATTGTGGCTACAGCAGAATATGTAGTCAAGATGTTGACAAATAGGCTTAACCAGGTAAATCATTTGATGAAATCTAACAGTTGCATCGTGTTGAAAGCGTTTTTTGGTATGGGAATGTAGGCAATTTTCAAGTGCCCTTCAATTCCATTAGCCAACCCATAATTCTGAGAATGTTATGCGACAATGAACTAAACTTCAAGTCCTATGAGTTTTGTCGAAGACTTTCTATCTAAATCCTGCTTCTGGACAATAGGTAACAACACTCTCCAGTCTAAACATCAAAACTTTGCATATTGTGTCTCTATTATTTACTCTAATTCTCTCGGTTTAATGAACCTAAGGAAATCTCGAAATTACGAACAGATTCTGGTGTCACTGACTATATATCGTATACTAACAACTTCGCTAAGATTATACATCTTAATTATGTATTAGGCTTGTAGTGACGCAATCATCAAATCACAACTTCTTAAATTTACCTCTGAGAAACAACGTCCCGGCAGCTCAGTTGACAGAGCATCTGCCCGGTAAGCAGAAGGTCGCGGATTCGTCTCCAGCCCTGAACGTATGATTTGTTTCTCAGGAAAACAACAAAGTAACGAATCATTTCAATAGCACTGAAATGGTCACAACTAAACGGTCACAAATCAGTAAAACATAATTTAACGTTCATTTCAATACAACTTGAACGGTCCTAACTTTAGGGTAAAAAAAGTTACGGGCTCCTGTCATCTTGAACTAACTAAAGAAGAATTTCACTCACATTTATACAATATAAGATTTGCTGACATAATTATTAGCCAAGTCACCATAGATCAGCATTAGAAAGCAAGAGAGAATTTTCTAGTAATTTTTTAGTAGGAATTACCTATGATTCGCATGACGTAAGCACTATTTGAAAATTACTGTGATTTAATACAAATTCTAAGCATATTCTGCAAGGATCTCTACTTACAAGGCAAATTTTCACAAGAAATGCTTAAGTGCTGATATCGAATTAATTGAGATTAATTAGCTTCTTGACACTGGTTTCATTGATATTCTACTTGAAAAAATTAGAGATTCTAAGTTATTTGATTTACGCTAATTACCTAGATTAGAAATACGTGAGCGAGAGTGACCTACCTATATTATTGTAATACAATGACATGGACTTTGTTTGAAGCAGATGTAATATATTTTCGCTTTTTCGGAAAACTTTATCTAAAAGGCCTTAATTTGCGATCAAAGACCTTATTCTTACGAAAGACATTTTGTGCTTCAAAACAAGAGGAAGATGTATAGAGGAAATTAATAAAAAACTTGTATAAGAGATACGTTGGACAAATTTGGACAAAATACCACATACGTTTGGATGTGGTATGTGGTATTTTAATTGATCTGTAAGAAGCTTTTGATCATCACATTTTAATGTTAAAACTAAAACAATACGTACTCCGAAGCTGTGTTCTCAACTGGTTGAGATCCTATCTCTCAGACAGACAACAATATGTTTGTACTAATGAAAGTAACTCTAGCTTGATGGAAATAACATGAGGTAAACTGAAAGATACTGTATCTGGTTCCTTGTCTTTCTTATTTGTATGAATGATCTTCCTAGGGTTTCAAAAAGGTTAAAATGTTTACATTTTTTGAGGAACCTACGCAAGCCATCAAAACATTTTTGGAAGCAAAAATTCGGTGTTTGTTAAGTTAGCGATGCAACCTTCTAGGTCCGCCATTATGAGTTCGATGAGCAAATATAGAGCATCAGTCAGCTGCAAGATTGCCACGTACCTTTAGAACGGTCTATTGCGAGGATTTCAAGTTGGTAGCGAAACTCATTGATAACTATAATAAACGAAGCAAAGAACGGCTACTGCCTTGTAATTTTCAACATGGAACAGCCATGCTACACGCTTATCAATTATCCTATTGACAATGACACTGTCACTGAGGCAAAACTCAAGGAAGATCTCGGTGAGTACGATACTTGAACAGATATCCGTGGAATGTCGATATTGAGTTGATCCCCGAGGTGTATCGTTGTTGCTGTACATTTAAACCTTTGACTGATGTTTGTATTTTTCATAAGGAAACCTTTACCTACAAAGGTGAACCTGGACTTTAGGATATTATAACTTTATAATTTTTAACAGTTATTAAGTGTCCAGCCTTTGCTCTCCCTAAGTTCAGTAGGAGTGTCGAATCTTTAAGGCCTCAGAAACATCATTGTTTTAAACCCTAGTGCAAACGTATTTGTCGCATTAAGTTTTAAGAGATTTATCAAGTCAAAGCCCCAGTGATGATAGTTATGAATTTTAATGTCCAACGTAATGGATAAATGCGCTCCTGTGATATCTTTATAACGGAGTTACCTGCCAGACCCAGAATTGATTTGTATGCTGGCTGGTTTACTCAGTTCAGTTCTGTTTCCAAATTGAAGAAAACATACAATTAACAAACCTGCTAGTAAAATTATATATATTATATATATAGGTATTACATATATCTGGCACTGATGAAGGCTTAAGCCGAAACACAGGAAAATTAATGAATTTCTCCTTACCCACCGCTGGGTTTCATCTCGTGATACCAAGGACTTAGTATGTCCTTCACCAAACCTTTTTGTGCCGTGATGGCACGGAGCTTTCAGTGTTGGCTTTTGAGTCTGAGGATTGCAAGTTGGAGCCCGGTGGGCTCCCACGTAGTGCAGCTATTGTGGTAATGCCCACTCTTAACAAATATATGAAAAAGCACTGTGTCTGTTGAGGTATTACATATATCTGACACTGATGAAGGCTTAAGCCAAAACACAGAAAAATGAATGAATTTCCCCTTACCCACCGCTGGGTTTCGTCTCGTGATACCAAGGACTTTGAAAGTCCTTCACCAAACCTTTTTGTGCCATGATGGCAC
>JANTCA010085720.1:0-14133 GCA_024741275.1 Chironex yamaguchii | reverse complement strand
GTTTCGTATAAATAGGTTGCCATATACATATACTTTCCTTTCTGACGTTTCATACGCTGAGGAGTGTCAGACGAAAAAAGCTTTTAAGTATGATTTCAGTGCAAAGTTGCAAATTTTCAAGGCGATTTTCACACAATTTTGTCGTCAGTCAATTTATATTACACAACAATGCAACATGCTAGCATAAAAAGCATAAACCACTATATGTAGAGCGATGGTTTCTTTGCACAATTTCATGTATTTTATTTCAATTTAATGTATGTTTTTGTACCGCATGCCCTCCTGCCCCCTGTCGACGCAGCCCTTGATTAAAGAACTCCAAATGAGCAAGGATTGCATTGTTGGCATGTTATTCCTCGTTATCTACATTGGCCTCGGGTTATCATGACAGCGTCTTCTTCATCTTCGTTCTCTCTGTCATCTTCTTCTGTAAGAGTCTTGCAAGGTTTTGGAAGGAATAAGCAAACGACTCGAGGTGATTTCTCGCTGCACTTGGATCAACTTTTCCTCTTAATAACTAGCAAATATTTTCCAATGATCCATTTAACAATGCAGGTTTATGTCGGTAAATGTTTTTGGTTCAATCTCTATACAATACTTCTTGCTTTATGAAACGCTCATTCACGCTTGGTGCCGCATTTTCTATCCCAACATTGTAGGTGTTGATTTCATACTCTTTATCTTCATCAAGCATCTCTTTGTAGGCACTTCTGAACTCACAACAATTCCAGCATCCAGAATCTGTTCATTGACTTGCTTGGCAAATGGTGTTGCTTCTTTCATGGTGTCATTGAAATTGCATACAATTGACTTCAACCTCATTGGTGCTGATTCAACCAACTTCCACGATTGATCAGTTCCTTTGGACTACAGATAGCTTGAGAGTAGAGTTGTCACCTCAAAAACTGCTTGAAACATGACAAGAGCGCTTTAAACTTTGACAAAAAACTCTTTTAATGAACTTGCATCTTTGTGCATGTTAGCATTAAAGATTTGGCCATGATTTTCAGGAACTACTTGAAGAGAAACAACGACGTCACTAAGAACAGCGACACTAGCATTCATTTAAGATTTTGAGGGTCCAAAGATCTTTTCCAATGCATTTGCTTTTGACCACCAGCGTGTGAATCCCAAGGTTCCTATGCACTTTGAGAGGATTGCAGTTTTCTTTTAAAACTTTTCAACAGACATTCATGTAACTCCTTGGATGCTCACCAATACTCAATCTTTGAGAAGTGCGACCTACATACCGAGCTTCACATCCGCACAGAAATTCACATACTGCCAAGTTTTTTTGTGAGGTAGGTACACAATCCTTGTGAATGGATTGACAATTCTGGGATTGACTGCATAGAAACACTTAACTACAGCTTTTTCTGTGTTTCTTTGCGGACAGAAACCTTGCCTAGCCAAGGAAGTTTTAAGCATACAGGGCATTTTTGAGACATTCTAACAAAACATTCTATTTTAACTCACAGGCACTAAAGATCCAATACCTGCAGGGTTCTCTGTTCCTTTTACGTGTCCCCATACATCTTACAATATAGCACGCTTGGTACCTTTCTGGTTGTAACTTACAGTAGTAGCTTTGACACCGGATTTCCCAACTATTCTTTATAGTTTTTAAAGAAGGAGAGCTGTGTTGAGCAGGGAAGCATCTTTTAAAGGAACAAGTTGAAGTTTTTAAAGGCAACGCTTTTAAAGTTCGGACACACTACAGCTGTTGAACTAACAATGAAAAGAAACTGGAAAATAATGACATTTTCGCATCTCTTCTACCTTGTTACATAAGATATATCTTGTTCAGCATTAGTCTTTCATTAGCTTAGCATTTGCACTAACTCAGCAGCATTAAGCATCGTGAAGGGCTAGTACTAATACAAACACCAAATTTGATAATAGCCGAACTCTTCACAAGCCCTAGCCTCTTATCTGCTAACTTCATGTACTTATGATTTTACCAAAACGGTGTCAACATTAGTTCATGAGGTATAAATGCTTTAATATATATCAACTCAAGTACCACTGTAGTCGAGTCCATATGATTAATTTCCAAGAGTTTAAGAAATAAACTAGTTATTACAAATACAAAAATCGTACAGAATGTCCTAAACAGTCACATCAGAAATAAACAACTTCGGGTCCGAAAAAATGCAGGAATTGCTAAGATCCGAGCTGAATATATTAGATACATCTTGCAGCAGAGAAATCTATGCAAGCATTTGCAAAAGGTCCTTTACCAAGTCGGACAGTCTGAGCTGCACTAGTGTTTAGAGCACGCGAAGCGATGAGTCATGACTACAATTTAGAGCAATGGGACGCATGAGGAGAAAAACTTAACGGCAACACGATCATCGTAATCACCATCATCACCATTATGATCATCAATCAATCAACAATCACCGATGATCGATCACCGAACATTGCTCATCAATAATCGATCACCATCACCACCGGCTAAACTTATGAAAAAATTAAAAGGTAGTCAGGCTCAACTCAAATTTCACGGAAGAGTGTGCGATAGATTGTCGATGTGATTGCTGTGTTTTAGAGAGTGGATGGTTTCTTTCATTTTCAAATTTTTAGCGTCTATTTATCCAGAATTTTCTTGTTTCGCCAGTCGACTATGTTTCCCTAGCAGTGTTCAGCTTTTTCATTGCTCTCCGTATTACCCTTTTTAAAAAGATTTTCCGTCTTCATTATTTTTGTCCTAAAGATCGTCTGGATTCTCCAATGCACAATACACAGCAAAATGTAATGAAATTTGGAATCATCCTAGTCAAGAATGGATTCTTCCCGTGCCTACACTAATGCTGCCACAACACGCAACATAAATCAATGTCAATATTGTTTAGTATTGACACAAAATACTAAACACGAATGCTAATTCTAAGGTCCTTATTCACTCCACGGGTTTTTATTGAATTTGATAGAGCATGCTAAGACTACAAACAGCTGTTAAACAATGTTTCAACTATAAGCCATATAGTTAAAGAGAAAATGATTTCCATGTTATTACCTCAATCATTATCATTATTTTCTTTTACATCATCCAGTGACTTGTGGTGGCGTGCTGGAATGATATCATCTAGGGAGGGGCACTTCCATGACTGAGGAGAATGGAGCCCCTTAATATTAGCTCAAATCTCGCTTTGCTTAACAAGCTTAACAGCTTAACTTATGCTTATATGGCTACCAGTGGGAACAACCCACCCCCTCCTTATAAGGAACTATTTACTGGGATCAACGCCACTTACAAAAACACGACAATTGGATTTTTAATTTGTTAATAAAATAAGAACTAACCTTCTCTTAATCATCAAGACCACACATATTTACACAAGTAAAAGCAACATCAGATACCTACAAATACTGTCTTGAATATAACAATGTTTATGAAAAAGTGGCAACGCAAGCAGCTCATAAGATACAATAAGTGCTTGAAATAGACAAGACCGCAGCTTTTACTGAAAAAAATCTTCCTTGTAAATAGTCGATCGTATACTACAAATACCAGAAAAACAAAATTATTTTGAACAATTATAATTATCAAGGCAAAATTATATGTGTGAGGAGCAAGGGTATTAAAAAAATAGTACGTAACTATTTCCTTAAACGAAGATTTACGATTGTCTCTCTTGGATATCATTTTTAAGTATGTGTTCTCAGTAAGGGGTACTTGATAGTTACACAAACCGGGCGTTTTATATAAAAATTCCATTTGAATCTAAATGTATGATAATAGGTATAATAGCAAGACTACACTACCTCTCCCTAACGAAGAATTGGCGGCATTAACATTTTATGTACAATTTTATAAGAACACAAAGAAGCATTTCCGAGAAAAATCAAGGAAGAAGCTAGAGACAGACCGAAAATCAGCGGTGTATTTCAAAAAGCCTAAATTCCTACCTTATATATTCTGGTTCTTTTGTTAATCATTCTAGAAATTCTCAGTTTTTGCAAAATGTCTTCTTGGCCTTCTTAGAATCCCCGTAAAATGTTGCAAAATCGACATTGTTGTAAATAATCTAATATTCAGATTAGAGCTAGTCTCGTTAAGATTTACAACCTCCTTTACACTTTATACCTTATGTAGTAATGCTTTATTCAAGCAATTCAGGAAGCTTGTACCCGACACGAACTGCTCAGCAATGAGATAGGTCATACATAGTCACAAGAAATCAAGTAAGGAATCAAGAATAGTTGTATATATACATCTATACATCTATCTATCTATCTATCTATCTATCTATCTATCTATCTATCTATCTATCTATCTATCTATCTATCTATCTATCTACAGATAGATTTACGTTATAAGTCAACAAGGAGTTTATCTGTCCACCGACCCTTACTTAACAACAAATGGCACCCAGCGTGGGGCTGGGAGAAGATCAAAGAAACAGCAACAGGAAGAGAATGGAGGAAAAAATGGAGATTCAGTTGGACAGACTGTGGAACCTGAGAAGAGGCAACCTCTCATCCATTACTAAGTACCGACAGGAAGCAGTGATCAAGGATTATGTTGGATAACAGCCTTCACCTTCACCTGAGGTTGTTACACGTTTTGCTGCGATTGGAACACTGTTGTAAGAGAAAAGAGAAATATCTAGCCGAGTTAGATGAAAAGATATTAAATGTACTTGATGTCTCAGAAGTGGGACGAGAAATTGGCGAAGCAACAGAGATACTAATGAACATCGACGAGGTCTTGAAAAAATTACAGCGATTTATACTGATTCAAAGCTGGTATTACTACTGGAAATACAAATACAAATAAAAGGAAAGAATCAGACAAGGGATATTTGACTCATGGCCCGTGAAGATATTATCATCAAGATCATTATTTACTGATAACACGAACTCAACAATAAAATTACCAAAGATTCATTTAATAAAGTTCAGTGGAGAAATAAAGATTCAATATATTTTGGCAAAATTTTGACTGTGCACAGGACGGTCAAATGCGCAAAAGTTCAGTTATCTGATGAGCGTTTTAGAGGGTAGCGCATATCGATCTTTACCAGGATGAGATTTGATCCAAGCAAACTAAACACATGCAGTTGAAATTTTACACGCAAGGCTCGGTACAAAAAGCAAATAACAACAGCCCACGTGCAGGTGTTACCTAAATTACAAAACTTCCCAAATGAAAGCACATCAAATTTGCATATAACTTGCGATATGTGTATGACAACATCAATGTTGAGATCTCGAATCTTTAGAGATATAGAAGTTTATTAATACCAGTAGAGATGTTAAAAATGCATAAAGAAAATATAGTTCAAGTGGCAAGAAAAATAGCGTGTGTAATATGGCATTGAAAAGAAATACTCGAGAAAATACAACAAGAGATAGCGGCGCTAGAAATAAGCCAAACAGTTGTGATAAACGAAAAGAAAATCAAGAAGCTAATACATACGAGAATACAAAGTGGAACAACACACTCATTTGTTACAAGAGAAATCAACGATAAAACAACAAGCTTGGTCTGGTTCCTTTGCAATGGAAGTCACAGAGCTTCTAGATGTGAAAAGGTAACCAATGTAAAAGAACGGAGAGATATAATGGAACGAGATAAATGCTTGTTGTGTGTAAAGAAAGGACATACAGGAAGAACATGTAACATTTGCAAGGAAAGACACAATGCATTGATTGGTGAGAAAAATCAGAGTACACAGAAAGCAGATAAGAAGGCGGAGTAACTGATACCATCTTCAGCAAGATCAAAAGGAACGGTATTGATGCAAACAGCAAAGGCATTTGTCTAGGGAAAAACAAAAGAATTGACCACGAAGTAAATACACTGTTTCACTGTATAAGTCAACACACATTAAATATACTGTTTCACTGTAGAAGTCAACACACATATGTAGAAGACGAATTTGTACAATGTTTATCACTAAAAACAGAAAAATCGCAGGATATCAGTTTAAATACTTTTAGCTCAGATACGTATGTTAAAGTAGACGTAAAATTTGTCGTTGTAAACGTGAAAGTGGTTCGGTATCACCATTTTGTAGTGCATACACCCAGCCAGGCAGTTATTTGCTCCAGGCATCGAGCTTCAGTTATGCCCAGCGATCATCCACATTTATGTGGTATAAAGTTAGCTGACTGCTTTGACGATAAACCTAGGAAAATACATGTGTTGATAGGTTTCAATTGGAAATATTAAGAGAAGAGTCAGGTCCAGTAACTGTTAACAGTAAACTAGAATGGCCATCGTTAGGGAGAACCGGTAACAGTAATACTTATTGCACTTCTCAGTCTCATCTTGTTACAGACAGTCTAGGTTTACAAGACGAAGAGGATACTGAACATAGCATTATCATAGACAATCTGAAAAACGTCTGGCAACATGAATCATTGAGACTGCATGATATAAACGGAGATTCAGATTTAGGGATTCTTTACCCCCTACGTCATCGTCTTTTACGAATAACAGAAACGATCTTTGATCCACTGGACTATCAGTGTGTTTACAATCAACTGCAGGATTCTGTTTCAACAGTTTCGCCTCGATAAGGGTTCGCGGGATGAAGAGCCGCAGGGCTCCAATAGAGAGAAACATTACGAATTAATGAAGGCAAGAGAGTCTTCCTAGAGTTGAAGTTAACAGGGCTCTTCTAAAGAAAGGAAAAAAGATTAACAATATTCAGATTCATGCATTTTCAGATGCAAGAGAACAAGCTTATGCAACGGTCGTTTATTTACGTACAGAATATGAAGGAAATTAAATTGATTCTCAGTTCATATGTTCAAAATCTAAAGTTTTAGCTTTAAAGAAACAAAGCATTCCAAGATTAGAACTACTAGCGGCTTGTAAAATGACAAATTTAGTATTCATGGTGAAATTAGTATCACAAGAATTTGAACGATAAAATTCAAACGTTTTATTGGACAGAGTTGACTGCCGCACTTTGCTGATAAAAAGTTGTCTAAACAGTATGTATGCAGAACAGTTTCATAGCTCCACAAAATTTCATCGCAGGAGGAATCGCCGCTTTGGCCGGGAATGCAGAATCACACAGATTTTTCCTCAACATGGAAAATTCGTCAAGCAGCAATGGCCCAAGGTTAAACATAACAGCGAGTTTGAAGAAATTGCCAATTTAGAAGAATAGAAAATTAAGCGCAATCCAGCAAATTTGACTTATGCAATGACAAGTAATGAAAATCAAGAACAGGTCAGTTCGAATGATATTGTTAACACAGACAAATATAGCATTAAAGAGAAGCTCTTAAAAATTGTTTGATGGGTTCTCAGATTTATATCAAAATTTAAAGAGAATAATAAGAAAAGAGAAGTCGACCAACAGCACTTGATAAATTATGACGAGACAGAAGGGGCAGAAATGACGATCATAAAGTATACACCAGCAGAAACAATAAAAAATCAATCGAATTTGTATCAGATAAACATAAGGCAGGTACAAAGGTAGATAGAAGTTTCATCTTAAACTCTTAAGATGTAATAATATTCTATATACTATGTTTTAAAATTTATGTTTGATTATAAATGATCAACCTGAGGGAGTCTGTTGTAAACATTTACATTAGAGCTAGCCTCCTTTAGATTTACAACCTTTACACTTTACATCATAGAGTAATGCTTTGTGGAAGCAAATCAGGAGACGTTTATTCGACTTGAATTGATCAATCATGACATACGTTTTGTATGATCAAGATAATCGAGCTTACAATTACAGGAAATCATGAAAGGAATCAAGAATGGCTATATGTATTTATATTTACGTTATCAACCAACAAGGAGTCTATCTGCCTGACGACCATTACTTCCCAATAAAAACTTAGCTTTGCCACCCTTTTAAAAAGTTTTTTTAGGGGGCATGTACCCCCTCCGCCCATTGGCCCGCGAGCTACTGATGTCTTGTCAATGCCCAATATACTCATGTTTAATCCAACAGCTTTGTAGTTTTGGACTGCTTTTTACTTTCAATTTTCCCATTTGGCATTTAAGAAAATAATAAAAGAAATAATATACAATCCTGCTTCCTACACGTCCTTTAGCTTAAAATGTCAATTCTCCTCCAAAGAGTTTTAAAATTTTCTTCTTGAGATGGTTTTGTCATAATATCAGCCGGTTGCTCACTCGTAGGAGAATATTATAAAACAAAATCCCCTTCCTTGACTGCATATCTCAAGATATGATGACAAATGAAGTGATTGTTCATTCGTTCATGCATTTTGGATTTGGTTGATGGTTATCCCTTTAGTTAAAAGAGTAACGGCTTATACAATTCCCATAGTTGAAAGCAATTGCCTATAGCAAATTAGTTCGTGGGCTGCAAGAGATGCAGCAATGTGCTCTATCACGACCGTTGATAGGTGACTATTATCTGTTTTTGTACTAACATGACCGACTGGTCCACCACCAAGTTCAAATACATGCCAGACTGGTCCACCACCAAGTTCAAATACATGCCCGACTGGTCCACCATCAAGTTCAAATACATGCCCATTTTGCATTTGCGAGTGTTAACATCTTCTGCCCAACTGGCATTAACATAATTCCAAGTCATTTCAATAATGTGAGTTTTTGCACTATTACAAATCAAAACATGGCTGAAAACTCACGAAATGGGCTTTACCCCATCAAAGATGTCCACTGTCGTAGTTTACATCTTATTGAACATTTTAATAACATTTTATTATAATATTTAATTTGAATATATTACGGAATAAATGAGATACTTATGAAAATTGACATGGAGCTGTATTTTGACATGGAGATTTCATAACTCATACTTTTGTGGTTGTCCCTGGCATGTGGAATCTGTTATAGCATAGCAAAAAGCAGTTCTGAGTTTGGTGAAACAGAAGTATGTACCATCTTTGTTGCTGCATAAATTTCTAAATACATTAATGCACATATATATTGCAAATATTATTTAAACTTATGAAGCATAAATTAAAGATATTTAAAAGAAATTAGGACCTGCAAGTGGCTAAGGTCTGCACATACTTTAAAACATTACATTTAATAATTCTTAAACAGAGCCACTCACAGGCTGTCCCCCGGTAATACTTAATAAACACTGTCTGTTGAAGAAAAACACATTTTTTATTGTTCATGATTTACAGGATGACTTCACTTCTGGCAATATCGTTGAAGATGTTTCCATCAGTGGGTTGCAGTTTGTATTGCCTCCTAGTGACAGTTCTTGGCACAGCTACATTGTGAACAATACTCTCACGTGGCACCTTACAAATGTCATCGTGCTCTGATCAAATGTATGACCTTAAAACACAATTTGGGGGCACAAATTTCATTTTCTTTATCTCTTTGCTCCTTTTCAATCTCCTCAACTAAACCCACCCAATGTTCACCATTGTATAGACAGGTGATAAAATTATTGACTGAAAGCTCTTAAATGGCTCTTCTGAAGCAAAATGAAAATTAAGAATAAGAGCAAAAGTGTCATCCATTGATGTTTGATGCATGAAGTTGAAAGTGGAACAAACTGGTGGAAGCTCCCTGTGCCTGATTCTATTTTGGCATCCTTCTATCTAGTACGTGATCTCTCCCTTGTTTCATCTGTGTCCACTTTATATATGAAAAAGAAATTAATGCCCTCTATTTAATCCTTGCAAAACTTTCAAAAATATTTCTTGGGTGGATTTGAAACTTTAAACATTGAAAATTTGATTGTCATAGGGCTTTTGCAAACTTCTTCTTGAAGTAAGCCTTTGACAGTGCCACCTATACCACCACAGGTAGATGTCCCATGATTTGTAGCAAAGAAAGTCCATTTGCAATCAATACCAGATTCTTCTTTGTGGTGACAAAGATTTACAAAATTTTGGCAATTTTTATATTGTCTTGCACAGTCATAAGAGAAATAATGAAGCACTAGTCTCCACTGTTGATTTCTTTGATAAGTAACAAATTCAGAGTTTCGTTCTGTATTCTGTGCACCATGTCTACATTATGGGTAAGATCATCAGAAATAAAACAAAGAGATTCACCATCTACCTTGGTGTAAACAACTACTAGGTGCACAGTACACAGTGTTCTATTCCAGAGATACAGCTGGATTTCATCTTGACCTAAAAATTTATTCAGCAAAGCCAACAAGTATGATTGTCTCATGTTCATTGAGCCTGTCCTTATCTTGTTTTAAATATTGCCACTGAGCTTTGGAAATATAAAAGTGGACAGTAATTTTGTAAAGTTTGTCAGAAAGCAATTATATAAAGTAAGAAAAGCTGGTACATTGCTTTGTCAGCTCCGTAGAGCTTGAGTGGTTCAATACCATGGCAGTTTGGACACCTGCCATGGTATTCAACCAACTGACGGTATTACATTTAAAGGTTGACTGCAGTAAGCAGAAGAATAATATTCTGATGGACAGTGCACACACAAATACAATGTGTGCCTGAAGCATCAACTGTTACACACCACCTTGGTCTAAGCATGCAAAATTTGGAAAACGTAATCTTAGCATCTGGAATTTTTGCTTTAAATAACAAGTACAGCTCCTAAGGTTGGATAAATTTTGCAGTCCTAACTATACAGACCCTTGCTTTGGCTACAGACAAGATCATCACTAGCATATTGACCTCTTCAGGTTGCTCCATATGCACCTAAGCATTAGTGTCACTATTCACAAATGCTATTGAGACACCAATTCGGTGTAGCTCTAAATTTAAGTAATTGGCATTAATTAATCACATTCTAAGAGATGCATACTCATTGTAATGCCCAGTTGACCCTCTCTGTCACACTATTCTGCTCTAGTATATATGGTACTGTCAAATGATGCTGTATACTTCCCTTTGTCAAGAAGGTCTCTCATCTACAACCTCCTTCCCATTATCATTACGGAGTATTTTAAGTGACATCCATGTTGCTCCCTCCATTTGTGCCACATAATCTTTGACACCGAATACTGCTCTTCCGCTTAACAGACAATACTCTTGTAGACCTTCACATACCATCAGTAAACATCAAGGCTACATTGCCCCATGACTCACTCACACAGGAGCACACAGATCATTGTAAACAAGCTCCAGGACATCTTTGGCACTTCCTGCTTTCCTCAGAAATGTGTCCAGCTTATTTTCCAAACTGACATCTCTCACAAAACCCCAAATGAATTCTTACACTGATTTAATTCAGCCCAAACCCTAAATAACTTTCTGGCTACCTCCTACATTCTATTGACGATGGCATGTCCAGGTCTGCTATACCACTTTTCTATAACTAAGCGCAAGTCCTTTTTCTTTAACCTGTTTGAAAGAGAATAAATTCTATGCAAATTGTGAGAGGAATAGAACATTTTACGGTATAGCTTTCCTTGGTAGCTTCTCCAAATTATATTTCCAACATCAACTCCTTTCAAGGATGTTCCATCAGCAGTCAGAACTGACTAACGTATTGGAAATTCAGCGAAGCTGACAAAATAGTTATATGTGCATCTTATATGCTAACTAGATCTAGAATCACTTTGTCCACTATTGTGTTCTAGAGATTGTAAGTAGAGTACACCCCTGAACCTTAATTTGCATTAAGTCCAGAGCTTCTAAAATCTCACTACTTCTCTGACTTACAATATCTCTATCTTTATCTGGGATTCCCTCACTTAAAATACTTACCTCTTTTCTTTGCTAGCAATTCGCATGTTGTAATAAAACTTAAAAAATGTCCTCTTTTATACACAAGTTGTTTATTGCTACCCCAGGAGGCCACTTGACCTTTTTATTTATTGGGGGCTCATGCAATAATTTTGGGTGAGAATTTGCCTTGTGATCTGATACTTTTGATACCTGATTTTAAAGTATATATTTTTTATACATGTGGGTAGCTGAGTTAGAAAGTTATAGCAAGGATACATATCAACTTCAATACTTCTGGGTTGAACCCATGCAAACCAGGTTTTTCGTACTCCCTTGTCTGAATTGAACATTTCAGCAATATGCCTTTCCCAGCCAATGCTTCATTGTCAGAAATGTCATATGACTTACTGTGTTCATCTGCTCATTAAACCATTCAATTGAAAAGAAATTTTGACAATCCTGCACAATGCATTTGAACACTGGCTACACATTTGCAATTAACAAAATACATATAAAGCCATTAGTGTTAAATATAATATTCCAAACAACAACAACTACAAACCTCTTTGTGTCTTTTGCTCTTTAGATGCACAGACCACACCAATTCACTCTTTATTGAACAACCACAAATTACACAAAGAAGCTGTCCCATGGCATTGTATCTGAAGAAGGATTTAAGGAATCTATTAAGCATTGTCTAGTGTTTAAAATCAAATAGTTAATTTAATTAAAGCAGCTAGGGCATCTCTCATTACAGATTCTCCATTCTTTTGAAACCTTGTGACTCTCTTTGTCTTTTCCATGTCCAGATCCTGATCTTGTACCAAGAAAACCCATAACAATGTATTATTTTATCTCAGATTTTTCATATTCTCTTTCACATTCATACCTTTGTTCAATAAGAAATAATCCAATTTTAAACAAAGTTGATTGATCTATTAGAAACTGCACTGCATTGGTACTACCATTATTAAATATACCAACAACAACATAATCATTATTGTTTATTGTGTTTGTTTCAAGGTGTAGCAAGGATACATACAACACTTCATAATCTCGATAAGTTGGCAAATTATTCAAAACCTTAATTGCCATAAGGACAGGCACTTGATGCATAAGTGAACCTCCTCTTCATAACTATACATGCTGAGACCCCAAACATAGACTTTTAAGACACGGCCACCCAAGGTATTAGATCAGAAGACTCTGGTGTCTGAGCAGCTAGTGTTTGAGATTGTTGAGCTTGTAAATAAAGTTAGGAATGGACAAGGTAGAAGACTGGAATTGGACATTTATGGTTATAGTATATTATTATAATCACCAAGTTAAGAGAAGGAAAAAAACATGACATTTGACTATGCTACGTATTCAGCTTTACGAATATGAGCAAAGAAAAGTAACTTTTTACATGTCCTACAATCTGCATGGTTTTCTCCTAACACGGATAAAATTATGGATGAACACTGATTTTAGTTAGGAAAATACACCATCTCATCTATTGAAATTATCTTCAAAACAAAATAGACGAAAAGGCATAATAATGTATCACTTTAATCTTGTGTGGTTTAAGTATTAGACTGTACTTAGATCAAGACACTATGCTGTAGTCAGCAAATCTAATTGAAACTCCGAGCCAAAAAAGCTTATAATACTGCAACAACAAAAACAATTGTTCACTGCCCATTTTTACAAACACTTTTACAACACAGAATGTGTAGCTGACGTCATTTCTGCACTGGAAGTCATCAAGTTAGTCCTTAATGTTATCTGTAAGGGCAGTTGGTCTACCCACACATTGGCGCTAAGGTCATTACCATTCAGCCATATAGCAAGAAGATGCTTCTTCTTTGGTGTAGAATTTATTGAATCTTAAAACAATGCCTTAACTACAGCTTTCTATTGTTGAAAACACCTTGGTAAACTGCACCTGACTTTTGGAAAGAGCAGAAAATCCCAAGTTCACCACTATTGGCATTACATTCTTGGCTTTGTGTCAGGCTTACATTAATTGTTCAGCTTGCTTTATTAAAAACTGCTGGTACTTCAATTCATCCTTCTTTAAATTTCCTTATTGCAATGCTCTTCTGAGGTGGTCTTTACTCTCATTTCTCTGTTTTTTAGAACACAATTGCATTTATGCTACTGATATCTTCTGTTCTCCAATGCATCTATGACCCTGGCTACTTCCATTGAAGACTTGCATCTAAAATCTATAAATTGGCCAAATCTTGTCACTTATAAGGCCTCATTTACATGAACAAGTTTACTTTGACAAGTTTTCTTTAATAAGTATACTTGCTTACGTAGATGACAAGTTTTCTTTGGCTTAGTTGACTTGTTGACTCAGTATCATCTGTGCCTTAGCCTCGATTTGGTTAATTTTATCCTTGAACAATCTTTATGTGGTACAAAACTTGAAAATCGCCTTAAAAATTTGCGACATTGCACTAAAAGCATACTTAGAAGCTTATTTCGTCTGACACTCCTCAGAGTATGAAACGTCAGAAAGGAAAGTATATGTATATGGCAACCTATTTATATGAAACA
>JANTCA010085709.1:0-14134 GCA_024741275.1 Chironex yamaguchii | reverse complement strand
GGGATTGAGCTCATGATAAATATATATATATTATATAGATATTATATATATATAAATTTCAAGAAATAAACACTTTTTAACGTCTCCAATAATTCTTCCTCAGAAAACAAAAATGGATGCTTGAGCTCTGGAAAAGACCATTTTCTCGTAAAGGGAAATAGGCCATGGTTAATAATAAGCTTGGGGAGGCAGGGTATATAAGTTCGACGAGAACTTTGCATTCTATGAAAAGACAGTAGCCGTTTGCAGGTTAGAGATAGAGACACATACAGACAGTCAGAGAGAGAAGGATTCTCGCATACGCAATGCCTAGCATACTACATCTACCATAAAAACACACATCTCTTACATACCATCGAGGCCACTGCGGCAGCAGCCGACCCTCCTCCAGGGGCAGAGCTTCTAGATCCAAGCGAGTATATAAACCTCCTAAGACTCATGGAAACTAAAGGGCCATCTTCATTACCGCTCACCATATACCTGTGTTCGATGTAAGAAACAAGGAAGCAAATAAGAAAGATAGGGTGGTCTAAGAGATCAAGTTATTTATGCTGATAACCACAAACTGCAAGACGCTTTAAACTTGAATACACTAATGTGAAAAGGCTGTCAGATGCCAAGGCACAAGTAAATGTGCTAATACGCATAAGAAATTCCTAATTACAGTTGACAATTCGTTTTAAATTGGTCAAAATACTAAATACAGTACAAATATAAAGGAAGGAAATGCTCAACGTCAAGAGAGAGAGGGTGAGTAATGGACTCGACAAAGGAAAAACGCGAAGATTTGTCGTATGGGGACAGATAAACAATTTTCACGTGATTAATTGCCGTTCACGTGTAACGATCATCCACGAAAACAAAGAAATGGACTGACGTAGTCTACTACCTCTTAACGCTAAATAGGTTTTTCTGCAAGTGGTGCGTAATACGAAAATAGGGTTGTCCGAGTTCTTACTGTTTCGTAGGTATACTACAGACTGCTTGCAAGAACCAGACAAGTATACGTGATATCGCTTCAGGTAGTCAACCACAGGAATTGTTTCGCCCATATATAACAAGATAATTTCTGCTTCTTGAAGCACCTTAAGGTCTTGTTGATTAACTAATACACGTACAATTGTTGGGTGTGTGTAGCACCTACGTGTGTACATCTATTAGTTACTTCCTACTTTCTAATGACGTCTTTCCCAGTACTTACTCGATAATTCGCTCTTTTGGTACAAATGGTTTAATTGAACTCAGTCCAAGTCTCTCGATAACCTAGGAAAATACATTTAAAATTAATTCATCCATTAAATAATTAGAAATAAAATCACAGATTCCAGGTAAAAGTAGTGCAACAACACTGCTAGGAATACTTTCATACTTTCTTGACTTTTGATGATTTCTTCAAGACAGTTAACTTGGGATTCCTACTGCATAGTTTGGGCATCTCAGTTAACTTTTGGCTTTCGATAAACAACCAAGAAGTATGTTATATCCGAGGTTAGAATGTACTGATCAACTCCACTAATGAAAACAGACAAAAAAAACTAACACGTGTGACTGACGTTGTCGACTGACATTATAGCACACGCAGCTTCAGTGTGACTGCAAATCCTTTGCAAGGAAAAGTTGCTATCGCTAAATGCCAAATATAAATTTGTTTCGAGTTAAACTTATTTCAGTTGTATCAAAGGTTCTAGAACGAACAGAAAGGCTACTGGTTTCAATAATAACTTTGGCATTGTAAAGGCATCTTTAAGTATGGACTATGTCAAATAGATCTTACCAATCTGATCTTTTGTTCTTCTTCGATAATAAATAGATTCTCCTTCTGGATGTAAAATTCAGCAGCTAGCAGCATCGCTTTCAGGGGCACAAGCCCAACTATTTCCGACCCACACACAGCCAAATTCAATTCCTACAAGCAAAAGACGTCACAAATTAAAAATTACAAAATTTCAGCGAAAATAGGCATAACTCGAACACAATTTTGTTGAAACGGGATACCGTTAACTGATTGAAAAGGTTTATTACAAATAACCTTGTAGCATACAAACTTAGGATGTTGTAGACACGTGAAATCCGATCAAAAGATAGATGCACTCCCAGCCATTTCCTCCTGCAGCATTAAAGATCAAACTTGGAACACAGCAAACCAAAGCTAAAGTTTGTTATGGTCAAAATTTGACACCATATAGTTGTAATCAAAAGCACGATGTCTACAGCTCACACGTACTGCGGTCAAAGAGGCTCTTTGAAACCTTTTTGGTATATTCAAAACACTAAATCAAAAAGTGAATCTTGCACTTTTAAAATTATAATTGGAAGAGATGAATATTAGTGTTTGACGTCCTTTCTACTTTATGTTTCAATTTCTTGTAAGTACCAACGGAAAAAGACAATTCTTAGCTGAATAGGATAATTCTTACTCATAGTAATGTGCGGCTGAAAATAATTTACCGACTACCATCTTTTCTAGCTGGAATTCAGACTCATGTAGAATTTTTTCAATGGGCGTGCCACGAATTATTGTTTAAAGTTGGCCTTACGTCACGTACCAATATCGAAAGCTAATCTACTCTTGACTATATTAAGTCGAGAACAACATAAGATATGAAATCACTCTTCTCTCTTCCTAACTGGTGTCATAGCTGCTATCCATCTATAAGCTTGACAACATATTTTAAGACTTTTTATATTCTATTAACTCACAAAATAAACGGCACAACAATCCATGTTAAATAGCCAGTATCTGAGCAAGTAAAGTTCTTCCTGAATTTACTGCTCCCGGACTTTCAATCAAACACATTGCTTAACATCTTTAGTAAAACTCCGGATGTCCAACCTGCAAGATCTGATTTGGTGTCAATCAGCGTCTTTTAACTTGTGCGTTCACTACCATGATATCACATACCTTTCAATCTTGTCCCCTACTGGTTATGTTGTACACATTCTTCAATCTTGTCCGTTTGTGCCAAGTAGCTGCAAGGCCTAAGTTTGCTGAGTAAGACAGCAGATACGAGTTTTTTACTTATCCCAGATCAAACGTGTTCTGTCTCTAACCAAACAAGGTGAGGGTGTATGACTAAAGAACAAGATTAATTTCTATGAAAAGGCTTACACAATCTAATCAAATTGTTATGATAAGACATTGTTAAGATATATTTAATGAGACATACTTTACTATCCTTGACAACTTCTTCAAATGCAGTGTGAATTGGAGTTGTTTCAAAGTCAGTAAGGTTTACTGACACTTGTGCCATATTTGCTTCTTGCAAATACCATCCAATACCCTGAACACATTTCAGTCTTCCAGGCTATTGTCATAAACCAGAAACAATACAATCAAGTGAGGCTATTTTAAATGGCGGCTATTTGCAAAGGGAAATGAAACACTTAAAGCAATAACAATACACATTTTTTATATATTTCTAACACAAGAGCAATGAGAAAGCAATATCGGTTGTTTCAAATAATTAGATATAAAAATGTAGTAAAGGAATAAGGTAGCAATGCTTATTAAAAATAATCCATAACAAATCAGCATCTGTATAGGAAGGTGTAGACAAGTGCGCATCCGAAAATTATAACGTTGATACTAAGAAAAACTACCAGTAACCATGGATCAGAATAACAAAAGATGGACAGTAAAACATCGTGGAAAGTGAAAACAAACAGTCAAAGATACCTGAAACTTTAGACGAAAACCAGTGACAGTGTACACGACAAACAGGCAGTATGATTTTACCAGGAAAATCAAACAAAGATCAAGGTCTGAAGGTAAGAGACTGTATGAAGGCAGCACAAACACGACCATTTGATAAAAAAGAAGGTATAGAAGGCACGTTGACAGAATGCAACAAAACATGCCTACTTACAAAGTAAGGGATAGTAAAAGTAAACCTTGATTGACCAATGGAGTCCACTATCACAGACAAACTAATGCACGGAAAACTTTTGTTAATTCTGTCTACAAAAATGGATGCCACTTTTGGCTAACCTGCATACTAGAAGCTAATGAGGCCATTCATAAGAGTTTAGTGAATGTTGAGGTATAATGGTCAGCCCATCATGACCATATACATTAATAACCCCAAAACACATATCCTCAATGTATCAATTGAGTTTCAAAGATTTCTCTTACCTGTTCAGGTCCTCTTCCCTGCTCCCTGATATTCAGTGCTATTCTATGAGCCTGTTCCTTAGTGCTTAAGAGGTTGATATTGTAGGCAATTAAAAATTTACGCGCTCCAGCCATAGTAGCTCCCCAATTTGGCACGAACTCTGCAGGACCAAAATCAGGGGACCATTCTTCTTTTTTAATCTCAAAAGAAAATTAATGCATTTCAGATAAGACATCGAAAAAGATCATAACATAATAACGGTCAATTCTGATGAAAACATAGACCGGCTTTGTGTAAAGGTACAGAAAAAGGTATTCACAGTTCAATTTGCAGTGGAAAAGAATTGTCCCACTTTACACTTTACACTAACAGATACACCACAAGGTGTCATCGTTCTACAAACAAGACATGGCTTGATGTATTTTGGTTAATTTTTTACCAGAATCGTAACTGTGTACCATCTTAACAGTTTACAGATCTTCCATATAGTAAAAGGATAGGGTAAAACTCTTTCAATGTCTGGTAATAAATAAGTCAGATTTGAAGAATACAGACATATATTTATAACATCTTTACAGCTTAAAGCCTCCTTTTGAAATATTTTATTTACCTGCATTTACTTATAAGTTATTTGTAATCTGTACTTATTGATGTCATTATCAAGAAAGCATATCTGAACCAAATCATCAACAATTATTCCATTGGACTTTCTATTGTGAAAATATTTCTCAATCAACATTCAGTTCTTGTTAACATAGGTCTTACATAACATTATGATTGCAACCAATAAAGCTTACAATAACTGCAAATATGATGCTTTTGATGCTAAGTTAAACTGTTCAGTAGGAATGTTCAAAGACTCTTGATCATTCATTTGTCTACTCAAGTTATCGGTCATAGGTCATAAACACTGATGCTACTACCATCTACATGTGAAGGTTGAGCAGCATTGAGGTAACATTTGCTGCACTGTCAGACAACAAAAGGTCAAGATATGGTTACGGCCACAATGCATTACTTCAGCTACGGTTTATCAAGTTTTTACACCACATCAACATGCTATGACCATATCAGCATTCAATAATGCAAATACATATTACTATTAAGTATTTTACTACTAAGATGTATTACTTAATACCGTACAAACATCATGTGGCTAGAAAATTACAAATGCTTGCATACTCACCACAGATTGGTATCTTCTTACCATTTTGTTAATACTCAGAAAGAAATCCCTTAATATCAAGCCTAGTGTTACTCAATGTCCTAGCATATGAGCATGAGATGCACAATAACTAGTTTTGTTTTACTCTATGCAAGCACATGGAGTTCATTTTCTAAAACACGACTAAATACAGTCCCCCAAAGCAAAAGTTAAATTTACATAATATTAACAAGGAGCCAAAACAGTTTCCTAAAAGTCAGCAAAGTTTTGATGTTTAGCACAAAGAAAGCTTATTTATGATCTGAAATGTTTCATAATGAATACTCTAAATGACATCATCATCAAATTGACTTGATCTTGTCCTTAACATTGTTTTATTTGTCTTTAAGAATATATTGAAAGTTGCTTATATGAAAGCTAAACATAGTACCAAAATTTAATGCATCTCTAAAATTGCCTAACTGAAGTATTACCAACCTTTTGTGGTAAACCCTCATATTCACCATGACGTATCTGTGGCACATTCCTCCGATAATCTGCTTTAGCAGCATACCCATAGAGGTAAACTACAAAATTGGCAAATGAATACAATAACATTTGAAGTAAGTATATTCCTATCCAATTGATAAACCCAAAAAGGAAATTTTCTATACTATGATACAGGAGTCAGAATGAAACAAATACTTATGATCTGTTAAAATACTGATGTAAAACTGATCTAATATAAAAATGGCCATATTATAAAATGCTTTCCTTTACTCACGAGGAAACTATCCATGTGTGCTGTAAAACACATGCAATATCTTTCATGCGTGTGATTCACACGCCTACCCTTCCTAATTCTGGGCACACACTTTGTACCAAATCATAAGTATACATAAACTTCTTTCTGTTCTCTTCCTCAATCTCGTGTCCCTGATCTCTAAACAGGGCTGCCGGATGACTGGGAATGATTATGCCAAATATATTTCATAAGGATGCCAAATTATGCCAAACTCAAATCTAGATATAATGAAGTCATAATTATTTTTCCGCATGCACTACACGTGATAACTTTGATTCATGTCAAAATTTTTTGTTATCCAAAAACAGTAGTAACATCATTTAAGCAGTAATAACCATGACAGGTATTCCTTTAATGCCAAAATAGTCAACATCTGTTCCTGCTTTGTTTGGAACATACATATCTTTAGAGTTGAACAACTTGGCCATCCTCTTCATCACCAAAATTCCACCAATACTGAACCTTATGTGTTTGGCATTCCTGAGTCTTAACCTGGGACTTCTATGACTGATAGTAGCTAAATCCACCAGGAAGCTGCTGACACAACAAAGGATCTGTTAAATACAGCGAAAACAAAACTTCATATTGGATTTTGGAACATTAGCACCATGTTTGATACTGGGAGACTTTCTCAAGTTACTTCTGAAAGACGACACTACAAACTGCACATCTTAGTTGTTAGTGATAGCCGACGGATAGGCAGTGAGTGACACAGAACTATCACAAGAGTCATGCTACACTGGATGCCTTAGTGGAAGAGGAAGCGAGGGAGACCAAAACAGACAAATGGTAGAGGGGGAAATGAGTGACTGGGGTCATTCCTGGGCATCACTCAGGAGGCTAGCCAGCAACAGGGACCAGTGGAGGATCTTCGTTACTGCCGTTCGTGCCAATGGGAGTAGAGGGTAGCAAAAAGAAGAAGATCTATTGAAAGATAGCTTTCTAAAGATCTGTTAGACATAGCTTTGTAAATTATTACCTTGGGAATTTCATACTGTTAATTTAATTCTTTTGTAAGACCCCTCCACTTGTTAACTTTGAATCTTGGAATGAAGTTAATTATTCTCTGGATCTCTATAAAACCAGTGTACTCTTAATGTATTGCAGTACATGTATCAGTAATTGCACAGTTTATTGAAGGCATCACTGAAGTAGTTGCTTTTGCCATTACTATTACTTTTCTTTAGCATAAAAAACATACCTGGAATACCAAGTTCTGAAGATGCCTTTTCTCCAAACATCTTAGCACATTCAACGCAATCATCCATGGTAGCATCCTTAACAGGAATAAATGGACAAACATCCATAGCACCCAAACGTGGATGTTCCCCTAGGACAACAAAGAAAAAGTGGAGATATATACCTTGCTCATTTTTGTTAACTCTGTTATATAAGTCCTAGGCCCTGGATTTAGAAATGTGTAGCTACTGGAGTAAAAGCTAAAGGCTGGGTCATGTCATAGGCTCCTGTGAGGCAAAGTAAATAAGATCAATATAAAACACTATCAAACTTATAATGGCAAAGAATCATGAGGGGACATATTTAAGAGTTTTATAGATAAGTGTGCATTCATGGGCACACAATTCTATTACACGATGTTGTCACTCCCATTCTAGCTTTAGGCAAAAAATTGAACGAACAAAATAGCTACTTTACCTTTGTGTTTTGTCATGTCAATGAGTTGATATGCTGTTTTGGCAGCATTGACTGCACCCTCAACCACAGCCATTGGTGGGCCAACAAATGTAAATACAGTTCTATTAGTTGATTCACCAGGGTCCACGTCAAGAAGGGAGCATCCTGCAAAATGAAAAGGAGTTATTTTGTCACAGTCATATTTCATTATTACAACAGAATTTTTATTTATCAGTATACATTATGACACTGACAAGAAACTATGATATTGCATTAGACGTTGGGTAACAATCAACATTGCAATTCAAAATCTGGTTACTAATTAGTGCATTAATGCACTGAGATGTCTACTTTCAAAACAACTACTGAATGACTAACCCACAGAGCAAAATTGATTGTAGAAATGTTAATTGTTGACCCACTCTCATTATTATGAGGCCAGAAAAGATACTGATGACTGTAACATCTCCACTGAGAAACCATACACATAAGCAGTTAAGACAGATAAAGAGAGCATGCCAGAGATGCTACAGTTGGTAAAATAGATGACTTGGAAATTAATGTTAATGGTGTATAATTTGACTAGCTTAGTAAGGCACAGTTTGTAATAGTGGCTTTCTTTCATTTATTTCTACATGTCAGGGTCTTTTTACTGTGATAACTAGAGTTTTGAGAATGAATTGCTACCACTTTTCTTTTTGTAGCATACTCAGCGTAGGTGATTCCCATGCCAGGTGTTCTACCTCTAGCATACACTGTACATGTGAAGCACTTTATGAAACATAGATGAGGTATCCTGCCAAGAACTAAACTAACAAAACTGAAATAAAAAATTTTGACAGTTTACAGCGATAAACATCGATTCTTGGCAAATATTCCGGTCTTGCAACCCATTCTCTTATGACTTCACCAGGATTTGATACATTATGTTGAAATAGTTTCCAGACTTTTGAAACATTATTATTGAAGAATCAACATCTTCTGCAATGAAAATAATAAATTTTGAATGTTCTGCATCTAGTCATTGGCATCAGCTCTTTACTGTCATGCTACTTTATATTACCTCATAGGCCAGAATAAGCATCAATGTTTTAGGCAGATAAATAGGCATTAGGTAGAGCAGTCAGTGCATGTTTAAGGGCCTGGTTTAGAAAAAGTTGTATATGCTACTATGAGTGATTTTTCTAACTTTGAGTTATTAGTGAGACGATTTTGTATGATATTTCATGTAGTTACTTAATTTATTAGCAATACAGGTACTGTATAGTTTTCTTGTTATTTGCCTGGGTTTATTACGTCATGCTACTATCACATATATATTTCTGCTCAGTAAAAAATTGTTTGCGTCAGTACAAACTAAGTTTGTTGAGCATATAAACGCACGTCCTTGTTTCCGTAGAAATATTTTGCAATGTACACATCTGAGTATACTGTGTTGGGTACTATTGAGAATGGTGTTAAAAACTGCGCCAAGTGTATAAAGCTGATCTCGCCCATACCAATATCAATTACCAAGCAATACTCTTTACGACCTAGCTTATGAAATCGCTGTTTGTCACCGAATGTTTCGACAGGAATAAAAAGACAGTAACGAACCTTTTCTCTGTCTGTTATTGCAATGTTTTGATCTTCATACAGGTTTCTCTGCTTTCAAAAATGCACCCATGCAGTAGTACTATATGTATACCAAATGTCCCTTAATGATGATAAATTTGACACAATTCGTTCCTAATTTTAACACACTACGGATGTATTTCAAGCTGTATAGGAAAAGACAAATTTCATGGAAGTCCGCATTTTGATACTCACAAAGCACGTGGGTAAAATTCACTCGCACACACCTCCCACTTCTGCAATACGTCCTAGTTTCATATTTGTTTCAAGTAAGCTTTCAAATCCAGTTTTCCAGCTTTGGTCAGCCGGAAAACATGCTTGCAAAGCCCTGACTTATTGACTGGCTTGCACATGTTTAAAACCGTTTAGCCGAGTCAAAGCTACCGATGTTGAAAAAATGGCTTTGAAGTGAGAGAAGTTCAATTTTCAATTTTACAAAGCTTTTTGCCTTGAAATTCTATTTGAGCGGATGTCTTAATTATGACTAAGTATACGTGGTTGAGGCAAGCAGTTAGGAAGCATTATCACATAAATAGTGCAGTGTATGGAAGTCAGATGATGCCGGAGACGTTGGAAGATAATTGTAGTCGCATTAAATACACCAACATATTACTTACCTTCAGTTACCGAGATGGCTTGTGCAATAGCATCAATCACTCCCTGATTCTGCCCTTCTGAGAAATTTGGTACACATTCAATAACTTTTTCCATCTTGTTTCTACTATCAGTAGGCTATTCCTAAAGAAGTCAAATAGCTGACCACAGGCGATACTGGTTTTCCTTGATACGAAAAAAAATATCACTTCAATAATGCAGATCTCCACTAAAATTTTCACACTATCCCCTATTATAAACTTTTATCGGAAGCTATCCGAATTCACGGTTATTAACTCCTTTGTCGTGTAAATGAAATAGTTATGTCTCAATTTTTGAACAAGAATACAAAAAATCGCTGGTCAACAAATCCCATCAACAAATTGAACGCCACAACAAAACACACGTTGCAATTAAGCCAGGAAAACTCGTTCCTAACTCGAGGACAAAAGAAACAGAGGGCGTGGGGTGGGTGCGTAACTTAACAAAGCTCGTATGTCATCTATACGTTCGCGGTCCCTATTCAAAAATAATTGCAAAAAAAGGAATAAAAAAAAGAAAGAAAGAAACAAAGAAAGTAGCAGATCGTCCATCTGTTTATCTGCTCCGATTTTCGCTTTTACCGTACTGACATTACGAGTAAAGTGGATAAGAAATAACGAAAGCCTAATGTGGGATATGTAGGTACATATAAGCCACTTTGTTGAGCAAGGAAACCAAATCAACAATTTAGCAAAAGTAAGAGAGTATGAAGCTACAGATGATTAACTGTTCTATTTGCTAAATGTTTAAACCCAGAAAAAGAATAGCAACAGGCCTGAAACTTCTCACGTTTAATATGTTTCACTATCAGTTCGCAATTTTTGTTCCCTAGTGTTGTTGCAGAGGTGAATTTAAGAGAATGTACCTCCTGTAGTGCGTCAGTAATTCTTGCTATTCCGAACTATGACGAATGGCCTCTGAAGAGATCAAGTGGTAATACATATCGATTTCTTCTTTAGGATGCAGAGGCTCTATATTTTGTTGGGACTTATGATATGCTTGGAAATTTGTTAAGAAATAGAATACGAGAATTAAGTTAAGTAAAATCAACAAATACGACAAAGAGTGTAATGGCAGATAGAAAATGACTCTTTGACGTTACATTGCTGTAATGCGTGTTTGTGACCATTACAGTAATGTCTTTAGGATGTAGAGTTGTAATGTTGTAATGCATGGTCATAATCATTAAGGTCTTCTTGATATAGTATTATTAAATGCGTGGTTGGGAACTTTCACGTAGTTAAGGTGTACTTCTGAATTTTATGGTTTAGAGCACGCTAGAATGGAATGTGTAACTTAAGTACCGATGTAATCTTAAGCTAAGAGGTTTGTTTAGTGGGAGAATATAGAGTCAACAGACAAACATTGAGAGTTCTTGTGCAGCTATCACAATTTTCGACACAAAGTGGAGCCCCCAGAGATATTCGTCGGCACAGAACATACCACTTAAGCAACAGGCAACAAGCACCAAGCAACGGTTAAGGGAAACAATGTTTATAGTCAATTTTCCACATCACAACAAACAAGATGGACAAAGTACATAAAGATCTTGAAAATGCATTTAAACTACTTACTCTTACGAACAAAAAGACATTCTCGAACATGGGAGTTTATGGCAACAATGCGAGTCGAGTTCATGCTTTTCATCAAAAGCTCGTTAAGTATGTTCAAGCCCAAGAGACAAAGAGAAAATTGCTGAAGATAAAGGGTTATGTTCACCATACGTTGGACAAACTTCCTGGAATCTGAGCAGACCTTGTTAGGATGGACGATGACTGGAAAAGTTGGCGATTTCCTCAACTTGTCGAAGCACAGCGCAAGTGGACTGACAGGAACCCAATTACTGAACAGAGAAGAGACAAGGTACCAAGGAAAGCAGAGAACTCGTTTAACACAATCCGAAAGCCAGAGAAGAATAATGACGGCCCATATTGTGAAGTACATGGACACAGAGCAATAGATTGCTCTACAGTGACTGAGTTGATGTCAAAACATCGCATACTCCAGGAAAAAGGATTATGCTTTTCAATTGTGCAAGAGCAGGACATCAGGCATCACAATGCAAAAGCAAGAAGTGCTTTCAGTGCGGAGGGAGACACCACACCTAATATGTGACCGGAGAGCAGAGGGAGCAGCAAGTACAACCAGCAGTGTCTTGTGCTCTGCAGGAGGAAGCACATTCATCTACCCCATTGTAGTTGAGACTGTGAACGGAGTTAAATGCAGAGAACTACTAGATACTGGCGCAGGTAGCTGCTATGTTTCATCAACCTTAACAGAGAGAATAGGAACAAAACCATTACACTTGGAGCATAAAATAGAGATGTTGATGTACACTGCTTCAAAAAAAGTGGACATCTATTAACTCAAAGTTAGAAGCTTGTAAGAGAGATTCAGCCTTGACATTGAAGCAAGTAAGGTGGATAAGGTTAAACTGCTGTCAGTACCAACCCGAATTATTAGGAAATGCTTTAGGAATTTGGCCACCTTTAAGGAGTTAAAATCTTTGCTGTAGATAAGAAGCCAGAATTATCGATTCATCTTATCCTTGGCACGAATGAAAATGGCAAGATCAAGATGGAAGCTGCCCCTAAACTAGGGAAAGCAAGAGAACCAGTTGTTGAATTTACAAAGTTTGGCTGTGTTATAATGCCACGAGAATTGGAAGTTGATTCAGGAATTTACTTGTCAAGATCATCAGTCGATGATTATGACAGATTCTGTCGATTGGACGTTCCTGGCCTAGAAGACAAACCTGATGGCGATCATCAGACAGTATACAGAGAGTTTAAATAATAGCTGAGACTCACCCAGGGTGGATGGTATGAGACTGGACGTACATGGAAGATTGGCCATCCAAAGTACGAGCACAATAAGGCAGCAAGCCTACAGCAACTTTCATCTCTATTAAGAAGACTTCAACAAAATCCAGCATTGTTTAAAGAGTACAATAATAAAATTATGGAACAGTTAGCAGCAGTTACTGTGGAGTTTTTACCAAACAAGCCAGCCTTGAAGGAGTACTACATCCCCACAAGCCAGTGGTCCGGGAAGCAGCCGAAAGTACAAAGCTCCGCATTGTGTACAATGCCTCAGCAAAGGCAAGCGAGACCAGCCCATCTCTGAATGATTGCCTTGAAGTAGGATCACGACTGCAGAATCTACTGCGGAATGTACTCGTCAGGAACCACATACGACCAGTCGCCCTTACTGTTGATTTGAAACAAGCATTTCTACAAATTTGAATTCGAGAGGAAGATAAGGATGCACTTCGATTCCATTGGATAAATGATTTCCACACAAAGGAGATAGGGACATTACGATTTACTCAATCACTGTTTGGATTAGTATCATCTCTTTTTATACTTAGAGCTACAATCGAATACCATATTGATCAGTACAGGACTCATTTTTAGCAACTGGTCAGTAAACTGCAGCATTGCCTGTATGTTGATAATGTAATTAGTGGTAGAGATACCATAGTAGATGTTCAAGTCTTCAAGCAAGGAGTTATGAAAATATTTAAAGATGCCAAACTTGAACTTTATAAATGGCATTCGATCGTCTCAACACTGGAGAAAGAAGATGAAGAGCATAGTCCAGTGGAAAGGAGTTACGCAAAACAGCAGTTGGACAGTAACACTGATGAAAGTTCAGTCATAGGGCTGTCCTGGCACAAACAAGGAGATGTACTACAAATCTTTTCCTGATAAGCAGACTGACGTAACAAAGAGAGGAGTTCTACAATACCTGGCATCAGTTAATGAGCCGCTTGGGTTTTTTTACCAACCTTGCTTATAGAAAACTCATCTTTCATGAGATATGTGAGTCGAAGATTAGTTGGGACTCTCCATATCCAAGAGAATCTACCAGGAAATGGCTAAAGTGAAGGCTGCCCAGTCACATCAGTGTATCACGGGCAATTCCCAAATTCAAAGAATGAGTTCACCACAAAGACTTTCATGCTTTTGGTGATGCAAGCAAGGATGGATCTTCTGCTGTCTTACATGCCGTTGTATTCCAGGAAAACTGTGTCAGCCAAGGACTACTTACATCAAAATCACGTCTTTGAAAGACAGGACTTACCATACCATGGTTGATGCTTGTTGCCTAAAAAACGCCAGGGAAGCTCTGTCTGGCTTACCAGTGGACAGAATCGTAGCATGGGTCTGGACTATATAACCAAAT
>JANTCA010085698.1:0-14134 GCA_024741275.1 Chironex yamaguchii | reverse complement strand
GCATACGACTCATGTCATGATAAAGCTCCTGTCTACATGGCTTCCACTGAGTCCACAAAGTCGAGAATTTTCAAAAGTTTTTCCTTTCTTCGTGTTTTTGTTTTTGAAAGCAAAAGTTACCAATCGCTATCCGAAAGTATCAAGTTCGTTTTGGGCGCGTTAATCCAAATATGAGGCAAATGCAAAAAATGATGCTAAATATCTGATAGTAATCACATTGCATCATTTGAGTAACTTACACATTTACACAAATGCGACTCAATACGTGGCATTGCTTGCTTTCTTTACTATTAAATGTCCTAAGGTTACAACGCACTCTGCCTATTAATCCAGTAGTAATCAAAAGAATGGGTTAGAATTGAAATAGTCCAAACAAAGCAAAGCACGTGAAGCAGGAGGTCTTCCTTTGACATAGTTAAAAATTCACGAAACGTAGTACTTCGGGGCCAGCATATGACCAACAAAATACAAAATTTGTATCTTTACTGCCTTTTCAGAGGGGAAAACGAACAATCCGCATGTTTTTTACTTCCTGGTCTTAGCCATACGTCAAACTTTAGAATTACCGTGTAACTGCACTGTTGTTTTCATAATAAAATAGCAGGCACACAGATAAAGTTTAAAGTTTCTATACCTTCCTGGTTGGTGTATTACTGGAACAAGAATAAGCTGCTTTTGTCATGACTGGCTGCAGGCAGTCACATCTAGCTTACCAAAATGTCTTTCAAAAGAACTTTACTAAAGTGATTTGTTGCAACCCAAGCTTGATAAGCAAGTTTTTGGGCTAAGAAATATTTAGGGATTGAGATCAAATAGAACAGTTTTTACTCCATCCAAAGTTATCAATTAAAGGGGTAGGATTAGATGTTATTGATCTCTTTATGTAATTGAAAAATGACAGGCTTGTGATTGAGAGGACTCTCAACATAATAAAATACCTGTTCAATGCCTGGTTTTTCAGGATTGTACAAGGACCTGGTTTCCACATGCTCTGCAGTTAAGCTATATCCTTTCTTGGGAAGGACTTGAAAGTTATGTAAAGCCTTCAATGCAGCTGGTTCGTCAGAGGGTTTTGGGTTCCCTAACAAAAAGAAACAGAAATGTAAGGAAAAGAATGATAACACACGGCACTAAAATTTTGTCATATAAATTTATGAAGTAACTGAATGTTGGAAGCAACGATTCCACATTCCAAACACGTTAAAACACTGCCTACATGTTAATTTATTCCTAAAGCCTAATTGACCGATAAAGCTAGATTCAAAGTCTGAACATTATTGTTTTGGGAACAAACTCTTTCCAGTCCGATCAAGGTGTTCGACTGGAATGGTTTTTCTTGATATATTCCAATCCGAATGTGTGCCTAACGCTCTTTGTTTCTCCAAATTGGATTTTTTAGCTGCTTCTCGGCTTCTACGGGGACTTTCCGCTTCGGTCTTAAAACGGTATTTTGATTGTTGTGGGACCTGAATTTTTATACGTTACTCCCGTTTTGATTGTGATTGCATACGCAACTTGATCAAGCCTTCAAACATTGTGGAGAAGTCGTAAATATGGAGTAAGTGAGAAGATTCGGGAGTCACTGTTTAGCGGGCTCTTCTTTGACAGCTAGTGTACAGATACAAAGCATGCTTATGGCGAGGTCTTTGAAATGAAATAAAATAATTTATTGACATACCTGCTTCGTCAGTGATATTTGCAGATGCAATGAAGATATGATTTTCAATCCTGCATTTTCCAGGTGCTACATAATGTGGGCCATCAAGTCCCTCATCTTTACAAAGACGAGCCAGAATCTGCGTTGGCTTCATTGGATCACGCCATTTATTGAATCCGAAGCTATATTAAATGTAAGAAGAAATCCAAAAATCAATTTTAAGCTTATGTCATCTGCAAGTATCCTCAATTATGAAATTAAATGTTGATGTTAATTGGTCTACCTTTATACAAGGTATATCTCCAATCACCAAATTACCCAATTATCTGATTGATTTCCCACGTACTATTTTCGTATGTCCATAGAGCCCAATTGATAAGATTAAAACATGAAGTTTCTTTTCAAACGTTTTTGGGGAAATCTACAAATACTCTATTTTATAATATACAATGATTTTACCCCGTCATGTTATTGGCATAAGAGTTTGATAGTAATTTCTACAAAATTTATTATTGGCATAAGAGTTTGATATTAATTTCTACAAAATTTATATGCACCACTCATAGTGTTCGGCTACTTTTCGACTACATTTCTTAAGTGAAGGAGGCTTTACGTCTGGAGGGCGTATTAATACCAGTGTCATCTACTTTTCAAACCAAGTCTCATCCTATCTTTTCAACCAGACTCGTCTTTCCGATCTTTTGCATTTGCAAAATGATCCACCCAGGGTACAGTCAGTTCCAACAAAATTTCTACTTTCTTTTCCTTACACTATACTACCAGATTTGGTCTCTACTATATGAAAACCAGGTCAAGATATTCTGAAGACCTGCAAACAGTTTTTGCTTTCATTTCCATCTTTCATCAATTTAATGTGTCTATGAATGACTGTTCCAGCTCTGCCTAAGTTCGTCTAAATATTTCTTTACTTTTGGCAGTTCTCCGACAATAAATTTCTCTATCCACTAATGAATTAACTTTTCTATTACTATGGTTATGTCTCTATCTGTACCTGTTCAGTGCTAGATTGCAATTAGACAGAATATACTCAGAGTTCCTCTTTTCCTGCATTTGCACTGGCCTTCATAACCTAAGCTCCTGTTTTTCTTTCCTTATTTAATTAATCACTGTATGTTATTTTTCTATATCTATACCTGTATCTATGTCTGTATATCTATCCGCATCTGTATCGATATCGGTACCTGTATCTATATCTATATCTATAACTGACTGTATGTATGTAAGTGTATAAGCAATAAAATATCTTTTCCTGGCTAGATTAAAACTCTAAACTTGATGAACATGCTTAATCATGGAATCCAGTTGGTAATGTAATGTTTTTTGTTTATGCATTGAGAACTTTAACTTGACAAATTAAATATAACATATTCTATATAAACAAAAGCAAATTTACTAACGTTGCGTAAGTCTCAGATAATCCACAAATCGGTCGATGTTTGGAATAAAATCTATTTTCGATGTCAATCTTAGTTTCTCCAATCAAATCGTCACTTCCCACCAAATCATAGTCGTAGACACCAATTGTTAGCATGTTATCCATTGGAATGATAGCCTCAAAATCAAATGCTCTGTTTAGCAAGTAAAAAG
The DNA here is from genome assembly GCA_024741275.1 of Chironex yamaguchii. Classification (NCBI taxonomy): domain Eukaryota; kingdom Metazoa; phylum Cnidaria; class Cubozoa; order Chirodropida; family Chirodropidae; genus Chironex; species Chironex yamaguchii. Next base: position 10,869 of record JANTCA010085698.1, on the reverse strand, counting down.
ATAGAAACTATTGTTTTACCGAAATACATCTTGAAGTAGGTACACAATGTCAGCTATAAAACAAAATACCTTACTTGCTTTCTGTAAAATATACTAAAATGTATTGCTACTTTATTTTAATTTTGAAATGCTCATAAATTTACCCAAGAAAAATGGTAGAAATTACCAATGAAATAAGGACATGAAAAAAATTATTAAGACATTTCACTCATGCAATCAAAATTTGAAGATTGGTAACCTGGTTTTTCAATTGCAATCCACTGCAAATCTACTGCTTTACACATCAGTGCATACCATGCAGAAAAAATTAGGAGGCATGAATTACTGTATCGAGATAAAAACGAAACGCTGTTGAAGTAACTCACTGAGCTTCTACAAAAGTTAATCGATGGCCAAGAAATCTTTCTGCATTTAGTTGATATTCATGTTCCTTTTCAAAAGATATAACAATACACAAAGAAGATACTTTATTTTTTAACTTTAACATTTAGCGTTTTTGAATTGTTCCTAATTTGCGCGTTTTAGCAGAGCTCACCTGCCAAATATTGGATTAAGTTGCTTTGGAACATAATTGTCCCTATCTTTTGTCTTTTGTTTCCCACATGTTACAATAAGGTAAGGATCAGCCTAGAAAATAAACCCAAAAGACGATTATCAATGATATTGTACAATAAGACTTTGCCAAAATGGAATCATATATGTAGAGCCTCACAACAGGTGTTGTGAGAATTGTAATTTATCATAGCAAACTTCAAAATAGGACTGCATGCAAAGCAATAAATTCTAAAATATGAGGTCCTGTTACATGTTATAAAATGTAATGCATAATATATCATGCATTTATTTGATTGGTATTCATCTTTTCTACATTGCCTGTTTGAAGCAAATAGTACAAGTGTAACTGCCTTTTGTAGATAAGTAATTAAGTGGACATTTTGACGCAGTGTAAGAATAATTTGCCATACAAGGTTTGATTGAGATACCTTTACTATCTCAGTTATTCTAAAGTCATTATTACATAGCAGATTAATAAAATTTATCTAAAATCAAACTAACAGATACGAATTGTCTTTGTTTCGTGTGGCACGTTAGACTGTTTAATATTTTTGGCAAAGATGAGATCGAGAACAAGAAAATTTGTTAAGAAAAGAAGAATAAATGACATATCGTTCTCATTTTTCTGAGGACAATTGAAACGGAATTTAAAAGTTAACGCTTTGCCTTTTCATAATTGGAACAACAGCATAGCTGAAGATTTAAAAAGCGAGGTCAATTAAAGAAAAGACTTTCTAGGTCAATAAACTCATGATAGTTTTTGTTACCTTGCCATTAACGTCTGTTGGATGAAGATCAAGAGCCTATTGATGGAAACAATAAGAATACAATATCTTTAGCAAGGGGACAAGAACTCAATGCAAATATGCTGATAAGGTTGAAATGTTTCTTGTAACTGTAGCTTTGTGTTTGTTACTTGGTATATTGCGCGAAGTATGACTCATAAACAAATAAAATTAAAAAGCAAAGGGTTGGAGATATGGACCATCGATCTAGGCTAGGTATTCTATTTCAATCAACTGCATAGTACCATGCAATGCAAACTTAAATGTTATGTATCTTATAATAAATACACAAAAACTTTAAATATTTGACTTAAACTGATTCCAGTGCCTAATTTCAAGACAAAAATGCTTTATGGAAACAAGTAAATAAACGTCAATAAAGATTTATCAAGCTAGTATAAGTATAAACAAGAGCGCAGGGTGTTAAATATGTTTCCCCGTGTCTTTTAGAAAATCAAATCCAGAAAACGTACAACGTGCATCAATAGAGATTTGCTAAAATATAATACTTATAATTATAATTATTAAAATCATAATCTGCTACATTTATAATACCTACTCGAACAATGTAAACTCTGACAAGGACGTTAACTGGTTCGTTGCTGGGCAATTTGGAAAAGGAACCTGTCGGGGAGTCATTGTCCAGAAATTTGGGCAGAGGATGCTTCCAGACTTTTAGCGCCCCCTGTAAAGATATAAACACTTCAAATTGCCTAACATTACATTACAGCACACCACACTATTACATATCATGCTATGTCATATCGTATACTATGTCATACGCATCACATACCATTGCATTTTATCACATTCTATAGCGTAACGTGAAATGCCATAACAAAGCAAAGATAGGCAAGCAAATAAACAGTAAAGCAGGAAGAATAATTAAATAGGCAACAAATTTGTATAGCAAAGATCTTCATTATACATACTAAACCGAATGTCATCTGGAATTCCCGACTGCCTGACCATATTAAAGACAATACCTTTCATGTTACAGTGGAATCCATAATCACGTCTGGATCGATAAGTTGTCATATAAAGTTGTTAATAGAGGTGTTAGGAGACAACTCATTGGATCAATGGCCGCAAAAACATTGACATCAAGGCGCAATAACATCGTATCACAATCACAATCACAATCAATATCATGATCATGATCGTGATCGTGATCGTTGTCGTTGTCGTTGTTGTTGTCGTTATCGTTGTCGTTGTCGTTGTCGTTATCGTTGTCGTTATCGTTGTCGTTATCGTTGTCGTTATCGTTGTCGTTGTCGTTATCGTTGTCGTTATCGTTATCGTTGTTGTTGTCATTATCGTTATCGTTATCGTTATCATTATCCTTATCCTTATCCTTATCGTTATCATTATCGTTATCATTATCATTATCATTATCAGTATCGTTATCATTATCATGTCATGTCATGTCATGTCATATCGCATAGCATCACATCACTTCGTATCGCAAACCATCACATTGCATCACATCAGAATCACAATCATTATCTTATCATGTCATGTCATATCATATCGGATCACATCGCATTGCATTGTATTGTATTGTACTGTATTGCATTGCATTACACTCCATGGCATGGCATCATATCGCATCGCATCGCATCGCGTCGCATCACATCATTGCTCGCACAGGGACAAGACATGTAGCAAATAAAGTATGATTTTAGCGCAATGTCGCAAATTTTCAAGGCCATTTTCAAATAAGTGTGTCAATGGTAAGAATATTAAGAGTATTAAATTTCTTACTTTGAATTTTCCTACAATCCTGTGGTCATCATCCTCATCATCAGATGTCTTTTTGCCGCGAAAAAGTGGAAACGAATAGAGCCAGTCATTAAATCCTCCGAACTGAGGAAAGTTTTCAAGTTCCATTTTAAAGATCTAAAAAATCAACCAACAGAACTTTAAAAAAAATAATTGTAAATTAGCTCTCTGGAAATTTTAAAGGAAGATCAAAAAAGGCTATCAATTCAAAATTGTTTTCAATCACAACACTGCTATTAGTAGATAGATAAAATATCAAAAAGTACCAATATCATTTAAAATAGATGGTACTTTGTTATGCTGCATCGTTCTAGGTATGCCTCTTGCTTAGATATTGAATGATGTGTTGTTAGTTTGGAACTATATACGCATAATCATGTGTAGTAAAGATAAAGATACTTAAATATGATATCACGTTTTAAGTAGGAAAACGTAAAAATCTAAATATGTGGTAATATTTGAATAGTCAGCTCAAGGATAAAGATCTTGAATGGGGTAATAGAGATAATGCCATTGGTTTTGTCTTAAGAAGGAAATTATCTTCGATTGTCCATTGATGGGGTTTGGGACAAATGGTGCTTGATTCTGACGAGTTCCTTGAAGGACACCAGCCCTATGAAGTCATCATTTAACATCAACCTTTTAAAATTGTCGTTTTTGAGTTACACTTGAGTTGTATAGGAAAAACTGGCATCGAACAAAGCGTGATAAATTGCACTTAAGCTATCAAAAACCAAAAAATATCGTTGTCAGTCAGTCCTCGAGTTACCAACTAGTCTTGCAACATGCCTATACATTGCTCAGTATGACCCCGACCTTAATCCGGACAAATTTGCTCCCCGGCCAAACACTAAGATGACAGTTTAGTGTAGTTTTAATGTATTGACCTACATTGATGGGAGTGTGTGTTATGCTCACATTGATTAAAAAGGTCTTGATGATGTTGGATGACATTCAGAAAAGATAATGAATAAATCGCATGAAATATCATCTGTGATATATACATTACAAATTTTACGCTGCTCTCATTTTTTCAATAATCTGTGGATTTGCGTGTGGAGTAGTTAGTTTTTTTCTTTGTTTGCTTTTAGTGCCAAGTGAAATTTAAAGTTTGTCTATTTAATCAATTTAATTATCTATTTCACTTTGATAAGACAATATAGAGATATCATGCCAATATATACAATTAGATAAATAATCTAAATTAAAAGTGTACAAACAAAGCAAACCAATACAATGCACGTAAGTTAAGCAATCAACACCTTAATTCTCGTAATTTTGGGGTTTGGCTTCTTTAAAGCTTTCACTGGTTCCACATCTTTATTCTTTTTGTCCTTTTTCTCTTTTTCCTCTCTTGTCGATGTCTCTTTTTCACGTGCTTCTTGCTCTTCACGTTCATTGTCTTTGACAGTCTCATAATATCTAGACCACCAATCAAGGGATTCTTCATCATCATCTTCTTCTTTGTCTTTTTCCCCTTTATCTTTCTTTTTTCCTTCCTAGAAATGTCAAAATGCATGGTTACATGCGGCACCAAATAGTTATGCCAAGACAAGGCAAGGGAACCACTTTTTGATATTCCTATCGATATTCAATAACCATTTGAATCTATTAAAAATTTCGTTCCCATCACCACGTACATAACTAAAAGCACAAAGTATGCAGTAGTAAAATGGGTGTTTGCTACCATTCTTAAGCCACACGTTAATTAAATCGAAGTCGCTTTGAATGAGAAACATACAGTTTATAATAAAAGTGTTGGCAGAGTATCAGTGTTCTATCTTTCTCATTATGTATCAAACAAATTTTTCACTTGGACTCTTCCAATAAAGCTTTCTTTTTTCCGTTGTCTTTTTTCTCGTCTTTTCATTGTTGCGTATGGGCTGGTCTCCAGCTATGTTTCTCGTAAAAAGGTTACAAAGTATTTTTTAAGTTTCATACTCAAAGAGTCAGACAAAAAACGCTTTTAAGTATGTTTTAGAGCATTGTCGCAATTTTTAAAAGGCGATTTTTGAGTTAAGTACCTCAAAAAGGTTGTTCACAAATCAGATTTCTTCGACACAGAATCGTAACAACTGCAAAACAGTAGCAAATTTTTGCTCAACAGAGTAAATATTTTTGATACTGTGTTCCTATATAGGCAATAACATACCTTTTTATCATCAACCTTTTCCTTTTCCAACACAGCGTCTTCATGAGGCTGACCGATAGTAATGATCACTGGTTCATCTTTCTGAGCAGCGGGAATAGGCGATTGTGGTCGAGACATGTCTCCTCCTTATCAGTAAGATGAATCAAATTACTAACAATCACATTTAATTCACAACCAAAAGACTTAAAAAGCAACTTGCGAACAGAGTGTATGAATCTAAAATGCTGCTAAAAAGGTTTTATTTTGATAGTTTTTATCCTTGCCCGTATCTGTATAAGTATCAACATAATAAAACTAAACTTGCCATCCAAGAAGCATCTACTATGCCTGCAAATCTGCATCAAACAAAACCAGACTGTACTCACGTTCTTTTCATGGTGTCATAACGAGCCCTATAATTGTAAACCTTTTAACTTACACACTAATTTGTATTATAAACACATATTTTCACCCTCAGTCAATACTCACTGTAATCTACTAAATATTATAACCTACAAAATGAAGTTATTGTACCTTGCAAACTTATAATCTAACAGGCATTAAGTCTTTTCTGCCATTTTTTGCACAGTGTCTAAACTTTGATAAATTTCTGTCGTATCTCGACATTATAATTGCTTTTAAAAAATGAGAAGAACGCACAAAAAGAAATAATTATTGAGAGAGGAATTCTATGAAAATATAAGACACGAATGTTTAAAAGCTAGCAATAAAATACCAGAATCGTTTATTTTATTTTCTCTGATGTGTGTTCTCTTCTTTGCGTTTTTTCATTTGTTGCAAGTTTTTACAATTGTTACCAACCTCGTATAGTACATTTGGCAGTTAACAACTGTGGTTAAATTTTAACTTTTATAAATTATACGGAAGTTTACGATTAAATTCTCTTCAAAATTACTTGTTACTAAAGACGCTTACCAGATAATCGCAAACTGTTATGTACAGAAAGCAAACGTCTGTAGGGACATTTGTAATTGATTAATTGGGATCATTAGAACAAGACATGGTCAGATCATAACTTATCAAATGACTCTAAAGAGATTTATATTTTGATGCATTTAAAGTAACGTTTTGATGGACACTCTAAAGCCTATTGAGTTTATGGGTTATTGAAGCTTTTAATGTTATTTGATGGTAGTAGGCAATACTTTACCTTCCGTTGGCTGTGTTTGTTCAACTTGTGGCTGAATTTCTTGATTTTCGTGGCTTTCATTAGGGGAAGGTTCATCCTTCGCCTCTTGATTCTCAATTTCGCCAGGATGAACAATATCGTCTTCTCCTAATTCTACACCTTCCTCGACTGCATCAACCACAGGAAGACTTGATTCATACGAGGCGTCTAAAAGTTCATGATCGATAGTATTCGGCTGTTCTTGCTGTAGTGAAGGATGATCTAAGCCAGTCGTTTGCTCAAAGGCTTGACCACTGGCCGTAGACGCTGGCTTGCTGACAATACTAGTTTTTTGTACATCGCTGTTTTTTCTACTTCCTTTATTCACTTGCTTCTTGTCACTACTTGGTACTGACTGTGACCCCCTGCTCATTGCAAGAGGGGTTCCACAACGACTCCTCATGACGCTATTTGTAACTGAGATTTTCCGTGATCCCTGTGATACAGATGCTGGCAATGAACCCTTTAATCCTTGTTCCTGATTCATTGTATCTGACATAGGACTTTGGTTTTGTGAATTCGCGTTAAGGATACTACTTGTTCCTTTGCTCTCTGATACCCTATTTATTGATCCTGTCAGTGATGGAGGTTTACTGACAAGTTGTCGAAATGGAGTCACTTGTTTACTTGAACGATAAGATCGTGTAGAAATTTCATCCAATCTATTATTCTGTACCTCTGCCGCTGAAAGAATCGGTGATGTTCCAGTTTGCGTAGGTCGTAAAGGTGAAACGCCAACACTTTGTGTCTTTGGACTGTTAGACTTACAGCTCTCAAGAAGTGACCTGGTATTTAGACGTTCAGTTGCCTCAAAGGTTGCAACTAATCCTCCAGTTACACTGGCATTGCTTGTATCTTTCGTATTTATCATTGTCTCGTCATGTCCGTCCTCACCTTCATCTTGAGGAAACCCTTCATCAGCCTCGTTTTTATCATCGGACGGCGTATTGCCATCCACATTCGCAGAAGCATCCAAATCAATTTTGTCACCATCACCACTTCTTTCTTTATTTTCATCGCATACCCCTCCATTCTCATCATCTACCTCTCCTTTAGTACCTGGACCCTGTTCATTTGTATCTTGAGAATCTGAAGGGACTAGGGCTTCCACTTGTTCACCCTCCCCCACTTCTTCTTCATCTATTAAAAGTTAAAAATTTATTAATCTTATATATTTAACCCTAACAATAACAGTTTTTATTTCATTTTAAGAGTTTAATTTACTTTTTCCTATATAAATATATATATGCACCATTTATGCTATATATATACGTTATTACTTAACTTGCATACAAATTGAATTGAATTGTATTAAATCGAATCATTTGCATGAGATAAGTATAGATTGATGATTTAAGCTTTTGAAAAGACTTTTCCTAAGTTTATATTCTTTAAATAAGTTAACTCATAGCTTTCATTTATTGTACAATTTCTATTTATGTTGTTCAACTTAGGTAGTAAACACTTTTAATGCAACGATTACGTATGTCTGTTTAAGAAAATATCAACGGTTATTGTAAACGAAAATTTTACAGCACACACCAAATGCCGTCCAATTTCCCTTGGAAAACGCATTTTCATTACGCCTTGAAACAAACCTGCTTTCTTGTGTAAATCCATGTATTTCTCTGGATCTTGTAAGTAGCGATGAAGAGAATTGACCACGTGTGTCCCTACCAATGTAAAACGACCAAACGTCCGACAGTCTCTTACTCTAATGGTCAGTGGAGGGCAATAACGCTCGTTCTCGGGCAAGTCCTGAAGAAAATAAAAGTACAAAATAAAGACGATTATCCCTATCTAGGCTCGTTTATTTTATTTCTTGATGGATAAAAAGTTTGGAGTAAATTTGTATAGAGTCAGACATGCCGTAAGTAGCATGAGATGCTAGAAATTTGTCTAGCAGAACATGTAAATAACAATCAAATCACATTATTCTGCATTTGCACACTTTTTTACACTTTTTACACCCACACAATGACGACTACCTCTGCCTGAGGAGGTACCTTTATAGTCTGGCTTTGTAGCTTTGATCTAGGCGCGTATCCAGCACAAAATCTGATTGCTGCAACATTGATTGGAAGAGGGTGATGTGGTACAGATAGAGACTCAAATGCAGTCCTGCACTGATTTAGAATTTTTGTTTTCAGTTATACAAGCATCTATAAGTAACAAAAGCCTTCTAAAGCAATGGCATAGACAACATTAAACTTCTATCGTTACTTAAATTTACAGGAATCATAAAACAAATTCTTTGTTCCTCTGACTATTCAAGATTAGCTAAGATGATGAGATCAAATACAAAGAATTATCACTACTAAGTAACAGGTGAGCAATCTAACTATGAGGGCTTCCTCAAAATTAACATGTTCATTAAGGCTTCGACCATCATGCAAGCAACGGTAGATATAATAGAAAGTTTTGAATAAAAGTCAAGGCCTTGGACAAGCAAAAGAATTTTTCACACTTCACATCAAATTCCAGTAATAAAAATTTGATTTAACTGTATTGCATTGATGCTGGAAATCAAAACAGCATTTTCTCAAAGAAATCTAGACTAGCAATTTTCAGGTGGGTAATAGAAAGTAGTTGAAATATTTTTGTCACATTCTATCAAAACTAATTCATGTTTCTTGGAACCCGAACTTTGCTCTAAACCACTTAGCACCAATACGAGTGTTATCAAGGGGCTGTGTCGTTACAAGGTCTCTTTGCATTGGTTTGCAACCCTTATGGTATTTTCTGATTGGCTTGCAACAGTCAATACATTTCTTGATTGGCTTGCAACCTTCATCAACCCATGATTTTAAATAGACTGATGCTTCCGCCATTTTTCCAATTCTCCATAATGGTTACTCGTTGGCTCGCGTTAAGTATAATAAGCCGACAGCTTTCCCAAGGGGTCAGCTATGCTAGTCTGACAAAATACGCAACTAGTAGCTGATTGCCTATCGACACATGCATTTGAATGATACCAGGATTTACGCAACTAGTAGCTGATTGCCTATCGACACATGCATTTGAATTTGCCAGGTGGATACAAAGTGTAAAAGCAGGTTGTGAGTGGAATGGGATTGACATTGTAGAGGATAAGCAGAGCTTTTATCACATACATTATTTCAGTTACTGAAAAGAGTTTGAAAAAATTAAGCGTATAAGCTGGTAGTTGCAGGTGCAACTGTTGCAATCTTCCGGATCCACTCCTGTGATTTAAACAAGATTACTCCTCTAAAAGCGAGTCTCGTCTTTCACCATCTTCCTTTGAAGGAACAAAGAAACAGTTTAAAACCTCTACTTACCACATCGAAAAATGCAACAGGATTTGAAAAATTGGGATTTCTTTTTGCGTTAACTATCACTGTTGACTGTACCACGTGACCTGCACAGTCAATGTCAACTTGAGGGCGGTCAACTGTTGTCAAATTGACTCGTTTCATTTCTCGTACTCCCCAAAATAATACCTAGAATGCATTGAAGAAAAAATGACGATAAATTTATGACAAGATTAAATAGAAATATGGCGGAGTTAAAAGATAATCATTTGTATGAAAGATTGATAATCAACCAGAACAAGGTCCTTTAAGTAGAAGTTAAATTTAACATTGCAAGTTTCAAGGATGAAAAATGAAAAAAACCCAAAGACTAATAACAAAGTGAAAATAAATGTAGTTAGCAATGCTTGGAGGTAGTAAATGACATGATAACACCTTCTAAAATAAAAAAAATGATATGAAATAGACTATTAGTGGTAACGCAATGGATTGCCATACTGTCGCAAACCTCGATTCTGTGTTTTTTCATGATTGGTCGGATTCCATCAGGAACTGGTACTATTGGACCATCAGACGTATTAACAGGCTCTACTTCATCAGGAAGAAAGCATTTACCTTCGTCGACTGTCTGCAGTTAAGGAAAAGAAAAATTAAAAGTTTGGTCATAAGATTACAAAGCTCTATCTGTCAAAGACTATGCTCATAACTCAGCAGAAAAAAAGGACAGAGAGTACAGAGAGTCGCTGTTTATTTACAGTTTCGTAAAGCTAAACATATTTCAAAATTTTAAAAAACAGAAAAGTGTAAAGATGAAGGCCGAAACCAGCAGAATATTAATTGCTGGCAAGTATTGCTGCAAAATAATGCATTTACTAGCAATAATCACAAAAGCGACCTGTAAGTTCAGGACCATGAATTGAAACGACAAATTTTATGCTATTTTACCATCATTTCAATTAGGACTAGAAATTAAAAAAAATTAAATTGAGTAAATCTTGATATCAATTCAGTCTAAAAGCAATGACCAATGTTTTAAATTCATAAGACATGTTTCGGATTTTCTTAATCCATCTTCAGTTAAAGTATGTAAAGCTTAAATACGTTTTTAACAAAAGCATAGAATAAACACGTGTTAATACAAAAGATAACTATTTA
>JANTCA010085686.1:3648-30960 GCA_024741275.1 Chironex yamaguchii | reverse complement strand
GAAAAGCAAGAGTAAGTGTAGAAGAAAAGCAATTTGAATGAAGATGAAAAGCAAGAGTAAGTGTAGAAGAAAAGCAAGTTGAATGAAGATGAAAAGCAAGAGTAAGTGTAGAAGAAAAGCAATTTGAATGAAGATGAAAGGCAAGAGTAAGTGCAAAAAACAACGACAGTGAAAACGGAAAGCAAACGTAAGTCTGACAACATCGAAAGAGTAATGAATAGCGCAATATCTGAAGTATCGCAAGTCTTAAAATTGACCCCTTCGTATAGCGTCCTTGAACCCTTGAACAGTCTTACTCTTTAAAAAACAGATCTTAATAAGTCCTTGCCTTCGAATAAACTCTCTTTAAAATGACACTTTCTGTGCTTCAATGAGCTGCAGTACTTAAGAAATATATTTGTAAATCACAAAATAAAAAAAAATATTTAAAATCAAAGAATATTTCACTATAGACATATAGACAGTTTAGCTTCCTATAACCGGACATGCTGTTGCTTCTTTGTATAAGCTTTATTCTTTGCAGGAGCAACCAGGCCACGTTCTCGTTTTCTGCTCCTAGCAACATCAGCAATAACATTATTTGTCTTTTTAGCTTCAGAATAAATGTATTAACTAAGAAATTCCAATAACACCCGATAATTCGAGTATTAACGGTATGTTTTAGAAACCTTTTGTCCATGACAGTCTAATCAGAACAAGAACAATATTATGAAATTTATAAATACATATGCAGTACAGAAAGTCAGAATAACACAATTTGAACCTTATCATTGACAGGTAATTTAAGGATATAAAATCCAGTTAACGTCGTGTTTGGCTGACATCAATGATAACACATCAAGATGACCGTCATCCATAGTATCGTTGTTACCGTTAATAATTTCAGACAGTTTTGATAAAAGGATGTTTATATGCAACGTAATGTGACATGATGTGTTAAGTGCAGATGACAGTGGGCTCTGAAAGTCAGTAAGCAAAAGGGGATATGGAATAGTTTATCGCCAATATCCACGTGCATACTACATTACCGTCAATGATGCAGGAAGTGGTGAAAATTTAACCTTTCCTAATTACATATATCTCAAGACCACTAGCCGTCAGAGGATCTAATCCATGTTAGCTGCGTGCTGTACCTTTTGTTTGATTAGCAATTGCAATTTCCTGTGCAGTTCTCTTTTCGAATACTTTAAGCAAGTCACAACCTAAATTTGTTCAGTTCTCACATTTCAAACCTTGATAGCTTTTAATCATTTGACGTCTTCTCCTTGACATGTCGGAGACTTCTCAGAACCCACATATCAGTGACTTGAAAAAGAAAAGTCTGTTTGTAGATAACTGACATACTACTTGATGTTTTCCAGCTTTCACTTAAAGCAGTCTTGCACTGTAAAATAGTGTAAGAAATATTTTACTAGTAATCCTACTATATATGCACAGATATGGTTTGGATTCGCCTCAGTTTCAATTAGTGGTAATAATAAACTCATGAATGATTTATATAGCTTACTGTTATAGAAACCAGATATTGAACTACGCATTGAGATAGCACCACAGTCTCCTTTACACAGACTGTCCAATCAAAGCTGTTATAGGTACTGTTTACATGCGTTTGGGCAGTGAGAAACCAGTTCAACATTTCCAGCAAAATACTTTCATGACAGGTTGAGAGCGGAATGTTAGTCCGGAGTTTGATTCTAGCCGACTTAAACCACGATCAATTCTCTTAACAAGGTAGGCGCGGGAACACACCTCTGTTTATCACAATTCCTATTGAGGAATCTGTCGAGCCATCATACTGAAGTATTGCGTGTTGTTCTTCATGAAATGCTTTTGTCAACCTTTATATTGGAAGCAGTTAATCCCTCCAATCTAGGGTACACACTCGTCCTGGAAATCATGTCATATGGCTTGATGAGATGTATGAACGCTAGATAAACGTGATTTTATTTTTGCCGTCGGCGTTTCTCCTAAGAGCAAATACCATGTCCTTTGACTTCTTTACAAAAGAGCCATACTGGCTCTGGCTAAAGTCCGTTCTGCTAGGATTTTGGAACGCATGAGCAGTATTTGAGCAAAGGCTTTGTTTACAACACTTGGAAAGGATTTATCACAATAATTAAGATGGTATAGATGAGGGTATATGGTATACCAATGGGTCTACTTTGCTTTTTGATAGCTTAGCTGGAATACTATTTCTTCCAAGACTTTTTGATCTAGCCTTCGGTTTTTGGTGTTTGTCAAACAGAAGCTCGCCATTGATGACTTGATTGAAGATATCTTAGTGCCTTGAGGTACAACCCTAGTTCTGATCTTGAGAGAATGGTTTTGATATTTCCTCTGGCATTTTTATTTCAGAGCAGAGATTTTCGTACCAGTAGAGATTGGTGTATCTGCATAACTACTTTGCACCTTTCATTCGGCTTCTCTCAGCTTGTCAAAAATAACCTTTGAGAGATGGTGGATTTAGACAATGAGATCTCTGCGCTTGCTCGCTAAGAGAGGGAGCAGCACATCCGTAAACGCTTTGAACCAGTGCCTCCTAGCCGAGGAGAACTGTCTATACATGTTGTACAGCATCGAAAATGGACTTTCGTAAGTTTTTCCAGATGTCATCATATAGACCAAGAGTTTGTCTTGTCAGAGAGCAGCTGAGGACTTGCACTGGAATGCAGAGCAACGAGTAGGGTTATTCATCTGCTCGATATTAGATCAAGGTACTTTTGCCAGCATTGTACAATGTGTCTTTCGGAGGACAGAACCAAGCACTGCACTGTAGTATATTCCAACTCCCAGTTTGCGCTGTGGTGTATTCCAAGATGCAGTTCGACTATGGTATATTCCAAATTTTCTGTTTGCATTGTGTTACATTCCAGTTGATGTTTTACTCTTACTATTCTGGCTGTCCTCCAGGATAAAATTGAAGTAATGCCAATGTAGTGACCACGGATGACACCAGATGACTCGGTGATTGCAGCTTCACATTAAAATAAGTGTCGTTGTTGCTGACATAACAAGTGGCGGACAACTCCGACAGTCACTGACCATTCCAATTTAGCTTGCCAACATGACACGGCTCTAGGTACGTCCCAGCCCGGAAGAAATCGCCCTTGAGAAAAAGCCGAGTGTCAGCGGGGACTCGTTCCGAATTAGGCCGAGAGCTTCAAACTTATGATCTGCTCGGACTTGGTAACTGGAGTGCTGATGGTTTCGAACAGCAAAGCCTGATAAAAGTAATGATGCCCCTTAGCAGGACCCTATCAGAAAGAATGTAGTCTTTTCCCTTTATGCCACCTCCCTCAACAAGCCCTTTTCATGTGGAACTACACTGTCAACTTGAAGCCTTGACAGTTCACGGTTCACTGCTGCCGACTTTCTGACATTGTAAAGTTTCACTATGTCCTTCCCCACTACCGGTATACGACACCTTAACGTTCCGATCAATTTTCGTATCTCTACCTATACGTTTTCCTATCTTGTTTTGCATCTTGTCTTCATATTTGATCTAGTCTAGAATGCTCTGAGCAACTGAGCTATCGAAAAGTTGTTTCTCAGAGGGAATTCATGACGTCATTATTTGATGACTCCCTATAGGGGAATGAAAGCCCGGTTGCCACCTAAATTTGTAACGAATAGTCCATGCAATTCGTCTAAATTCACAATAATACTAGTAAAGGCACTTTGGAGGGTTTAGTCAAGAAATATCCCGGAGCTAAACTGCCAGCTTGCTCCCAATTTTCCTGTGTACTGTAAAGAACTCAAAAAAACAAATAAGCTTGCAATTAATCATTGCCTAAAGATATAACAATGAAAATAGCACGTTATTGATAAGTAAACTTGTTAAATGCTGTGATAAAGGTTTTATACGCAAACCTTAAAGCCTAATCATACAAATAATGATATTAGCAAAAGCTGAAAATTACATGACCCTCTAACCAGTCACAGTTTATCCTACTTTTCTATGGTTTGCTTCACAGTTATTAACAGTGTATTGTGTATCAATACAACAGCAAATCAACTGAACTTAAAGGCTCCAAATGGTCAGACAGAGACCAGGGTCAAAACAGGCTCCGTGGTTTAGTAGTGATTTATAGTACGATAGACAGCAAACCTTAATTTGACTGCGATGTTGAATATACTTGGCGGTTTCAACATTAGCACAATTATTGAGTAGGAAGTTCTTACACCGAAATCTGGACTCGAGGTGACCGCTTTGGCTATTGACTTAAGAATTATCTCTGTATGAGGTCCAGTTTGCTTCACAAAGGTAGATTAGCGTATATATACTTCGTAGTTACCTAAAGCGGTTGAATCTTATAACGAAAATTTATCTGACTACGGGGGGTTTCGAAATAATAATGTCCCTAAAACATAAATGATTCTAATTCTCCTGAGATAGTATAAAAACATTGCCACGTTCTAAAACTCTAATACAAACAGAATGTTCTGTGCAAAACCAATGATACGAATGGATGGAAATTTTCTGACAATGATCAATGACAATTCGATATATCTAGCATGTATAACGATATGGATAGAAAGAGGACTCAATTGACAATTCCTTTTTCAAAAAAAATGACTTACCTTCATTACAAATAGATGTTCATTGCAAGGATAAGAGAGAGAGAGAGAGAGAGTATGAGAGAGAGATAATTTTTGTAAGGACTAATATGATCAATTTAGACAGACTGAGAGACAAATGCCTTGTTTGTGATATTTATCTCAAATCAGTCGGAAGCAAAGAAATCTAAAGTTTGACTACAATACACAGCAAATAATAACTTATAATCAACTGAGCTCCAAATGTATAACATGTACTTCGAACGAAACATAGTGATGCAGGATTTGCAAAATCTAGCTTGCCGTATTAACTAAATTTTGTATCCCTCACTGCTTATTAACTTTGTACTATTCAAATAAAACCATAATGAAAAGAGGACGATGGAAGGCACCTTGGATGCCCCAAAAGATATATCATTTCCTTCTAAATACATGGAGCATTAAAAAATACAATTTTTGTTCTGATTGAAACAGAAAAGCAGTCTTAAGGACTGTTGTAACTATCAATAAAATTTCTTCGAAAGAAAATATGTCTTCTGGACGTAACTTGATTTTTGAAAAAAAAGCATGCAACAAAAGTGATTTCTGAAGTAGAAATTTAACTCTTTCTTCCCTTGTTTTCAAATTTATTCTGTGGCATATTTCGCAGTTCAGATGGAGATTGTCACTTCTCGATTAGATAGAAATGAAAAAAACCCCCAAATCATTTGGGTTGAACATGTTTGAACATGGACTGGCTGGAACATGTTTTTTGATCCTGTCACCCACTCTTTGAGAAGTGTGACCTAAATAACGAGCTTCGCATTGGCACAGTAATTCACATACTATTAAGTTTTCTTGTGTTGTAGGTACACATTGTACAAGAATGGATAGCAAGATCTTGGAAGTGGTGTAAACAATATCCTCTGGATACCCGTTTTCAAGGAGACTTGATATTATTTTGCTCGGTTCCAAAGTAAAGGAGCTCTATGCGCAAGTGTTCTAAGCAGGTCAGTTTTCATTTTTTTGAGCTAAAAGAATCCCAACGAACGTAGTGACAAGTGAAAGTGGCTTTTCGATCAATCATGTTATTAAATTTCTCTAGTTTTTTCCACGAAAACAACAAGAAACGATAACAAACCATCTTGTTTCTTTTCTGCTGATAATTTGAGTATTGGTTGTGTCTAGTTATGGTTCTGGAGAAACCTGTCACAAACCAACTCTGTTTAAAAGATGAAAAAAATGTCATCAACTTAGCAAATATAAAATGGCATTCTGTGGTTGTTTTCTTTTATTATTTGTTCCTCGTGAAGGCCAACACAAACATTTGCCAAAGTTGGACTAATGGGGCTACTCATTACGACGTTGACCGTTTGTTGATACATTGTATTGTTAAAGCTGAACTCAACACCTCTTATGACATATGCCATTAACTCAACGAAGATTTCTTCTGGCGTGAGGGCTATTTTGACCTCTCTCTTGTACTAAGCATTGGCAAATACTTTGGTGGTTTCGTCAAGGGGGACATCAGTGAATTGGCTAGTTCTGTCAAAGGAACACGAAAACGTTTTAGGGGACCTATACGGTCTAATACGGGTTTTCGTATCGATTTTGATAGGCATTTTGTGCTTTAGGTAAACCATACATATATGAACATTTATTTAGAACCTGTAGGATAAATCTGATCATAACTTTTACGACTTACCTCATTTTTGTTTAAAATCACTAGTAAACTACGTTGTCAATAGTTGTCAATAAGCTTCGATTTCTGCGGTACTGACATGTTTTCAACGCCGCCTAAATTTTCAAATTTGTCCTCTTCATTTAATATACCACAAATTGGATAAGCGTAATCATTTTTGTTAGAATTAAGACTCCAGATCCTATGTGGATCTAGTCTACGTCGTTGTATTAAATCCGACATATGTCCATGAAATGTGAGATAATGCAGCCAGATAAGATATATTGATCAGTAGACCATGAGGATCCCGTCCTTATCCGATTTCAAATTAAATTGTTTATTCAAAGAAATTATAATGAGGAAAGGTATTGTAACAAAAAATTGTGCTCATGTATGTACATTACTCATGATTGGAATACTATGACCGTAGCTCCATTAACGAGGAAGCAGAAGAAACGAAATTCAAAATTTTCAAACTTAAAGCCTATACTGAAATCGTTATGTCATTCCCTAAAAAGGGTTTCTTGAAGGACGTTTCGAGTTATTGGTATCAAGGTCAAAAGCAAAGTTGGATAAGGGGAAACTCATTAATTAGTTTACTTTGTTATTTGTACATTTAGATATACTATGAAACATTACCACAATAGCTGCATTAGGCGACTCAACACAGCGCCTGGAGAAGTGGTTAATATATAAACTAGTAATGTCATTAAAAGTGTTTCTACAATTTCGTGACTTGAAGAGTTTGTCGGAGACCAGAGCAGAATTTTAAAGAGATTTCTGGACAAAATTTTGTTTCAATATGTCAAGTACTCAAGTGATTAGTGAAACGAATCGTATTAGCACTCTTTTGTATTATATAACACTAAAATTTATTAAAAATAAAACAATCAGAGACCTCAAACCTCCGCCAAACTTATTGTGGCACTTTTCCTAAGGTATATTAAGAAATGCAAAAAATTTTCTTACCTCCAAATCTTAAAGAATCCTTTCAAAAATTTTCTGGACGGTGACCCGGATCACCCCAAAAACATAATATTTTATTTCTTATCCCAGGTCAGACACGTCCTGAACATTTTGTCAAAATCCACAAGTACGTTGTTGAGTTATCTTACTAACGATTGAGTTATCTCAATTGCAATTATAATACTATTAGGTATATGACATTTGCGTCTTACGTAGGGGTTTTAAAATTCATTAGCGATATTTTTAATTACTACTTGGACTTGAAGTGCTTATGCGATTCTGTAAACTTGGGGTTTATGTTTGAACAAGGCTTTTTTCAAGATTTTTTTATTAGTTTTGAGGTTAGTTTCTAAAGTTTACTAAAAGGTTTTGGAATTATGATGTCAAACGTAAATCTTAAGTTTCATTTAGCAAAGGGCTTTTAAGTTATAATGTCAATCTTACAAGGCTATTTAGAGAATACTATTGCTAATAACTATCATGATATACGTAATATTACTGAAGTACAAAGAGGTGTCAAGTACCAGATACGGAAATTCTAATTTGGTCCAACTCAAGCTTCTTCATGATGCTGACTTGTAGTCGATGTAACAACTAAAAGACCACTGGTTGCTAGGAAGACAAGCAAAATTGAATAAACATACAATGAGAACAGATAAACATGTACTTATCGCAAATTATAAAACAATCAATATTTAACTGGAGACGTAACGGTTGCAACATGCATCATAAATAGCACATTCTGTCTCTGTTCATAATTGACAGCAATCAAGAAATGTAGTTTATTAGAGGACAGAGGGCTTTGTAATGACGTTTGTCTCGAAAGTAAGTACACAAGATTGAATATTTGTCTCAATTCGCTACTTTATAAGGCTTTAAATGTACTTTTTGGTTTAAGATACATTCAAATATCGCATTCAGAGCGTTTAGACAAGTCCATCGGCAAATGACAGTCAAAAAATACATCGAATGAACCAGTTTTTAAGCCAAAACCTTTCTATTTCCAAAACAAATGATTTAGAAAATGACCTACCAACGAAGTGGTGTTGGCATGGTACGCTCCCACTTTTTCGCTCGCTGTCCTAGCTCCTCGTTAGCTAGTGAACGGAGATTGATGACTATCATGAATTCTCAAATAACAGCTCTATCGTTAATTCAATGGTAAGAAGCAATATTAATTCAAGCATTTTCAGGGAACTTGTTTTGAACTTGTCTTTGTCAAAAAAAGGCTAAAGTGTTAGTGAGCTATTTGTTTTCATCACCCTCTTAAGGACGAATCCAGAAAATGTTCTTTTACAATTCATAGTTGAAATGAATCTTGAAATTAGATGTCATTCCTATCAGTCCTTGGACTATGTGGCGTTAAAGAACTGGCATTGAAGTAATTGTCTTAAAATATCAATGTTGGCATGTTTAAAAAAATGTGAGAAATAAATTTTTCTTGTGACTCTGCATTAAAAGCAACCTGACCGCAGTACGTCTATGCCCAAAGGACAATAGAAAGGGTCTAAGGTCTAAAGTGGTAGTGTTAAAGATTGGCTTTTGTTCGCCTTTCAGCTACTAATTGTGTATACGCTCTTTGGGGAAACAAAGTGCTCTCCTTTCGAAATATACATCTCACCGTGATCAAGCACAGGAGCTGAAGTAGCTAGAGATTTTACAAGAAGCAAGCACTGGTGTTCAGTGAGGACCTATCGAAGTGTAGAGCCATTCTAGCACCTATCAATCCAAACTATATGGATGAGTAAGGAGCCTCTTGATCCTTCCTTGTCCCGTTGCGAGAAAGACTTTATGTTGGACTCGACGGAAGCGTTAACTCTCAAGGTAGTATAAGAGTTCAATAGGATGAAACATACAATGTATTTTGTAACAACTTGGCAATGCACAGTCACGTAGAGACCTTACCAAAGGACCTCCCTTATCTCAAATGAACACCCATTTTGACACTGACATTTGTCCTGTTGACTGATCTTAGTCTCGAAGAGAACTGAGTCCAGGAACATTATACCAGAAGAGCATTCCATTGGGAAGGGAGAGAAAGCAATACAATCACCGTTTCCGCTGTGCCAGCAAAACTATCAACAAAGCCATTGTCAGCAAATATGCTGCCATCCCGACCAGCCGAGAAAATACTATTGATTGCATTGTTATCTATTTATTGGTAGCCTCTCTTACAGGCAAAGTTACAGAGATGCCAAAGCCTATTTCATCGCAGTCGTTAGCAGCAAGGTAATAAAACTGGTCGAAAAAAATGAACTCGGCAAAAGCAACAACGATCACTGTAATTTAGATCTGCTTAATACATCACCCATAACAGTTTAAGGAAATGATTATTGGTCACCAGTGCTTTATTTTAACTAGCTAGCAGCAAAACTCGATCTGAAGGTGTCTGAGAAACACAGGAAATGTCCTGTTTTCCAGAACAGGCAACCTCTAACTTTTTTAAACGCTGATTTCAGAGAAAAGAACTACAGTCATAAGAGGTGTGTTTTCCCTTTGACAGTGGTTGTTCCAGGATATAGAACTATGCTATAGTATTATTAAGATATCGTCTAGCAAGTTTTTAATAATATGCCTTTATAGATGTAGGGTATGAGTAAGTGATAAGAGGTAGAACATGAAGATACGGAAAATATACTGTAAAGAGGTTTACGGAAAGAAAAATCATCTTGAAAAAGTACTTTTTCATGTTAAGATCACACTCCAAAGTAAAGTTAATTAACACATCCTTGCATGCCAAAATTTAGAGACGAAGGACATCGAGTGGTTTGTAATTGTAAGCGGTGAGAGTGGGGTTTCAAGTATAATAGACGTTAGCCGATTTCATGAAGCGTTTGCTATAAAATCAAAAAGACACCGATGTAAACATTGTTCATTGTCCTTTTACGTTTTTGTAAAGTTAATCTCTTAATTACTTTAAAAAGCTATTCCTTCCTGCTTTTTCACTGAATGGAAGCAATGTCCTTAAAAACAATTCATTCTGTTGTCCTTGAATTCCTTTTAATAATGCCTTCTCTCAGGAAAGCAGCATTGGATCATGTGCAAAATATCCAACAATGAAAGTTGGTTTTCTGTTCCGTGCAAGCAACTACCTCACACATCGCTCTATTGTTTATCTTTGCACGTCCGTTAGTCAATCTTGCATTTTGTTTTTCCATACATGATCTGGAGCTCCAACCAGTTGCTTAAATTTACCTAATCAATTCCAAACTAGAATCTGTAATGCAAATGCTCTTACTCGACATCGACATTGAATTTTCTGTCTTGTCACAGCGAACCACCTGGTATCCTTCAGGGATTGAAATAAGAAAATCGAAAATGATCGGAGAGAGGAATTTTAAATTTTGGAAAATAATTGGAATCAAAGCACACTTTATTAGTAGCAATTTGTGTGAAAGAAACTCTTATTGTGTTTCCAAACTATAAAAAATCTAACGACGAAAATTGCTATAAAAATCATCGGTGAACCAAATTTACTAATTATGATCACATTTCTTGCAGTTGTCATCCATATACTGTCCAAATGTCTCTCGTAACTAGATGCCTCTATTTTATTGCTCCTTGTGTCAAACTTTGCAACTGTGAAGCTCAGTGCCTGCAGATTCCTTTCGTCTTACATATGATCTTCAAAGTCCCTAGTGTAACATTAGCCATCATCTTTCGTCCTAATCATCCTTGTGGTTTCTTTGTTTTTCTTCTATTGCTCCACATAACTCCTCACTCAGCATTGGTCAATTTGGTGAGGACGAAATCAATTTTGAAAAAATATTAATATTGTGGAGCGAAATGTGACTTTTTCTGCATAAAATTTTAAGTGATTAAACCACTTTGAGAAACTTAAGTGCAGATTAAATTGCAGAAATAGACAGTTTCATACTTGCAATATGTTTTGCTAGGATTTGTGAGGCAGCAAAATGTTATAAAATAAGGGGCTTTATCGGAACTGCTAATGGTCACTGTCTTGGTCAATGGTCACTAACGAGTTTTTTTTTCGCCCCCTTTTCTCCACTAATCCGCAATGTCTAGAGACGCTACTGTTTCGTGCATTATGTTTGCAAGCAACAGGTAGAAGACACTAACACCGTAAGTAGGTAAAAGTAATTATGTGAAGCAGGACTCAATTTACAAAAATACCGAAAATTAATGGTAGACTGTTAAAAGTTCTTAAAGGGCATCCAATCGACAATTCCACAACATGTCCTAAGTGAGGGCGACGGGTTTTGTTCACTACTTTGTGAAATACTTTAAGTAGATACAACATTAACAGCTGCAGCAGATGTATATTATAGAAAATCTTTTATAGTGACAATAAGAGCTCCCTTATTGCAGTAGGTATATACATACATAAACCAACACCTCAACATAACAAACAGGGGCCATTTTCAGGCAATAGCCATTTCAAAAATGAGGCATGTTGGAGGTAATAACCAGTTCAAAGCACATAAAATTAAATCAACGATTTCTATATATTCCTGTATAAATAAACACCAGAAAAAACTTGGCCCTGAACAAAATTTACTGGCTTATCGTCCGCAATATATTTTACATTCACCACTACATTCAGACTATTTAATGTATAAAATATGAGCTAGCTAAGCCAAAACTCAGGATATGATAGATATTTAAATACATAGAACTTCTGGCTATAAACTATTATAATTTCTACAGTTACTTGTAACAATGCGTCTACCGTTTTATCCGATGCATTTCTGATCACTCTTTACATCCAAGTTCAAGCAAAAGGTCTACACTCCATTTTGCAAAGTCGTATAATCCATGTATTAAGTTAACTTCTTTTTTGGTTTACCCCCCTTTTCAAGCTTTCGCATTTCTTTCCTTATCCAGGTAGAAAATCGGCCAACTCGAGTGTAAACACTGTATGTTCCGGCGAGACCACATTGGTTCTCTCCCCAACTAATAATTCCTTGAAGAGTCCATTTACGTCTGTTGCCATCAAAGAATAAAAAGCCTCCTCCGCTGTCGCCTGTACATGTATCAAACTGTCCCTGCCCTGTTCCGGCGCAAAACATACTGTTCGTTACTTTATACCTGTGCTTATACGCATTTAGACAGGTTTTCCTGGACACTACAGGCAACTGAAGTTCTTGAAGAACATCGGATGCTTTTCCTTCGCTGGTGATTCCCCATCCCACTGCCGTCCCAACTTGTCCGGGAGAAATCAAATTCTTCCGTTCCCGTCTATTTGGCAGGCAAATTGGACGGATTTTTTCACTGAATGTCACTTTCCTACTAAGATGAATGAGACCCAGATCATTATCTAAAGTACCTGGATGAAATCGTGGGTGAACTATAATATGTTTGGCTCTCAGTTCTTGAGTTTCTGTCTCGATATTGCGTCGAGTGACATTATGTACGCCAATGAAAATTTTGAAATCGGACAAATGTAGTAACCGGAGTTTAGGCTTCTTGTCAAACAGGCAGTGAGCGGCTGTCAACACCCATTCTTCACTAATTAAACTTCCTCCACAACGAATAGTCCAATTATCATCATGTAAAAATGTTTCGATAGCAACTTGCCATGGCCATGCCCCTTTTCCTGATGTAACCCCTCCCAAGATGCGGGCAGGTACAGCACTTGGACCGACACTACGACCGCATATTTGAACACATCGCGGTTTCACTGGATAGGTCCATCCATCGGACGGTGTACATGTGTCATTCTTGGCTCCACGTAATCGATAAAATGGACTGCACGAATAGAATGCCTTCGTTACATTCCCTTTTCGTATTATTCTCTCAAATCCATTCCTAGGATGACCTCGAATTTTACACGAGTCCGGTCTAGCTAGTAGCTGTATCTGTTTCTCTTTCTGGCAGCTTCTAGAAGTACATGACTGATCCCCTGTGTCTTCTCCCTGGCAATAGTCTACGGCACCAACAATAGAGGGTATAACACAAGACCGCCTTCTAGTACGTCTTCCGTTGCATCCTCCTACGCATCTAGACCATGCACCCCACACACCCCAAAACGCTTGGCTCCTACACGCTTGTAAATTACAGGATTCCGTTTCAGTGTTTTGTGTTCCACACGATATTCCGTGAGCTTCTCCCAAACAATTTCTTCTTCGGCTTCGGTGTCCGCCATCACAGCTTACGCTACATTCAGTCCACGCACCCCACTCTGCCCATAAAGCGTAAACACTGCATTCTTTTCGGTCACATGTTGACTCCTCTAACCTGGCACCTGGGCATACATCTCCATTGTAATTTTCAGAGGGCCTAATACATGTTCTCTTTCTCGTTTTCTTGCAGAACGGACTGCAGTTTGACCACGGAGACCAATTTCCCCACTCAGGTATGATAGGGCATTTGGATGCCTCGCAAATGGTTTCGTCTGTATCTTTCCCTTCGCACTTAATAGACCGCCTGTTCAAGGTGTCCAGACAAATTCTCCGTCTTATTCGAATACCTGGCCCACATGTTCTAGAGCATGAGCTATAATCAGACCATTTTGTCCAATAACTTTCTATGGGACAGAGTGAAAGA
The DNA here is from genome assembly GCA_024741275.1 of Chironex yamaguchii. Taxonomy (NCBI): domain Eukaryota; kingdom Metazoa; phylum Cnidaria; class Cubozoa; order Chirodropida; family Chirodropidae; genus Chironex; species Chironex yamaguchii. Next base: position 17,270 of record JANTCA010085686.1, on the reverse strand, counting down.
AGGCAAATCATATTTTGAGATTGCATGTGTCCACCGTCGCAAACTTTACCACCAAAACGAGGTCGCGGATTATTACATTCTCGAGTTCGTTTCTTCACTCCCAGACCACAGGTTCGTGAACATTCACTCCATCTGGACCAGTTACTCCAATGGCCGTTAATTGGACAAGCAATCTTGCTACATCTCCTATTTTCGACCAAACGGTTATTACAAAGATCGGTTTGTACGTTTGCCATCACGTCAACACACGATCGTAACCGTATTGAATTTCCACGGCCACAACTCACACTGCAGGGGGACCACACACTCCACTCAGAAACTTTTACTTCAGGGCAGGGGAAAAAATTACACTCGGTTTTTTCTTCTTTTGATCCATGGCATTCAGTGGTTTCTGTTCCGTCATGAACGTTAAGACATGCGCGATAGCGTTTCTTAAACCCAACATCGCATTTTTTACTACATTCTGACCAACTGCCCCAATTTGTCCATGACCCCCTTGAACAGATCATTGCATTTCTGCGAACTCTACGTAACGATAACCCATGCAAATCCGTAGGAAATTCACACTTGACGTCACTTATCCTGGGCACAATAATATTTGTCGACGAAAGCCAAGTTTTCAGCCATACTAGACTGCAGTCACAGAGAAAAGGATTGTTATGAAGGGTAAAGAGTCGGAGCTTACTTTTGTTTGAGAGTAGCAAATCCGACATGGTCTGTAGATTATTGTTGTCGAGCTGTAATTGACTTAGTGAAGGTAACCCTCTAAACGTGGTCGTCTCCAGCTTCGACAGGTTATTGTAACTAAGTCGCAACCATCTCAATTTTCCGAGGTTTACAAAGCTTTCACCTTCGACACGATTGAGATTATTGTATCCCAAACCTAGCATGCGCAGTTCTTTGGTATTTCGCAGAATTTGTTTACCGATTTCTTTCAACTCATTTCCATCAAGGTAAAGTCGACGAAGACGAGGCAGATCCTGAAATAATCCATCTGGTATTTCGGTAAGAAGATTGCTGTTTAAGTAGAGTTCTTCCAATGACGTCAGATTGGAAAATAGTGTTGTTGGCAATGTCTTGAGCCGATTGCTCGAAAGTCTCAAGGATTTAAGTTTGTGTAAGTGTTTAAAAGCGTCTTTATGAATAAATTCAATAGAATTTAATGCCAAATTTAATCTCTCGAGATCAGCTAAGTCCTTAAAGTCATTTTTGCGAATGCGCTTTATTCTGTTCTGATAAAAAGACAATAACTTGACCTCCCTTGGTAGAGGGCGTGGGATCGAGGTAAGGTCTCTTCTCGTGCAGTAAGCAGAAGGAATATATGCTGACAAGACACACCTGCAGGATTTAGGACATAACTGAGATACCTGTAAAAATCCATTGGCTGCTTGATCAAGTAAAATGCATCCGATAAGGATCCTGATTATCTTAAAATTGAAAATTCCTTGCAAATTTAACATTGTTTATGACTTTAACAAATCTCAGCGTAAATACTTATGTGATAAGGGGTTGATGTAACGACAACACGATGCTTGAGAAATGAGTACAGGACCGGACTATCTTCCAAATTTATGCACCTGAAATTAAAGACAAAACAGTATTAGATGAAGACCAACTTAGTAGGATATGCTGAGAAATCGAAAATGTAATGTTGAACATTTGATATTTTTCAGATAAGGCAGAAAATGACAATAAGAAGACCTTCGTATTATTGTTATAAGTGCGAGCTTCATTTTCAACCCAATATTTGAGTTTACAATGATGGAGTGACAAACAAGACCGTACGTTAAATAACAGAGAACCTGCTCGCTTCGGTTGCAACTACCGGATAAGCAATAATATTAATGCTGATCAATCAATGCGTATATGTCTAGACGTTAGACCGACTGGTCGACGTGGTGGGAGAACAAGTTGGAGACAATACTGCTTTTACCGTAACATTCGTCTACTATGTTGACCAATATTGCAATAGCAACGGAAACAACAAGAACAACAACAACAAAACAAAAGCAACAAAAACAACAACAACTACTACACTACTACTATTCCGTCAGTTAGGATATTTTACTGAAAGTGCATCCTCCTTAAATCCAGTTCACTGGTTCCTGATTGCCCATGACACAGCAGTCATGAGTGGGTAAGGGTACGAGAACTAGTTACTTCTCAATCGCATCCCAGGATGGTGTGACTGGGCAATTATCATCGGAGTGGGCAGATGTGTAAAATTTGGAATAAAAACTGCTGTCACAAGATCTGTACAATTTTAGCCAAAGCTTCTTCGCACATATGCCAATTCCAACTGTATGAGAGGAAGAATTTTCTCGTTATTGGGTTGTCATTTTGACTTTGGAAGTTTAACCAGGTTCACAAATCTGAGCTCACTAACTCTGTTATAAATAAAACGTCAAAAATTGATCTTCTTCCCTTGCATCACAAAATACGTTATTGCTGTACGATCGCTATCAGCTTAAAAATAGCTTCTGGCATCTAAAGGTCGATGACTTCTCTAAGACATGGGCTCTTGAGCACTTGGTAATATAGTCTCCGATTACGTTCCAAAATGGCTCCGGATACAAATACACGAAAATCTTAGCAACATCTTTCTTTCTAGAACAAAATTTCGTTTAAAAACCTTCCCACAAAATATTACCAATGCCAGACAGCGTCTCGTAATGCCCAAAGAACATCTCCGAATGGTGATATAAAAGAGCTACGGAAAACCACAAGTACTTTCACAAACACTTAGTATTATGTCTATAAGAACACAAATTATGTTCATAAAGCATTCGTGCTGGGCATAAAGACAGACTTCATACCACCTTATCTCGCAAGGCTTCTTCTTCAAAAATGTTACTTATTACGCTTCATCTAGACTTAACTCTATTTTGGCGTCCACTCAAAGACACATGCCTAAGAATATTTTCGACTGCATATTCCGCTACATCAACAACACTCTGCCAACAAAATCCAATCTGTATTAAATGGGGTAATTCATCTACTGCTCTCTGATTGCTCTCTTTGCTTAACGCGAGAGTCCCTTATTCATGTAGCTTCTTGTTGCAAAGTGTACATTGACCAGGCTTTACATGGTCCCACGAGTCCATTCTAATTTCCATTACTTCTACCTTAGAATCTGCAAAGACCACAGTTATTTATGCTGATCTTTCTAGGTACATCAGCCGCTCAGTCATATCTAGGCACGCATTAAGTCTTGACCTTCTTTTAACTTTATCTAATAAATGCCATAAGTACTGGAACTGAATATTGGCTTTGAATGAAATTTGCAAGATAATTCTCTACATAAGCAGCAAAAGTATGATAAGTTGATTAAAGAGCTAGAAAATCAATACAAACAAGTCAAATTCATTAACCTGTCTATCAGCACTCTTGGGATATTTCGTAAAACGTCAACAGATTTTATCAGTACGTTGAAGGATTTAGGGTACGACAATAATGCAAAGAACTACGTCATCAGTAAAATTATGAACAAAGGAACTACTTACTATGTATTTTGTCTACGAAATATAGAATGAACACATCCAGAACTAATGAAATTATAACCAAAGTAATTCTAATGCTTAGAGCTATTGTGTTACGATGGATTTTCATTCCATTTAAAAGATTCAAGTAATCAATTCCAAGTTACCAGTAAAGTGAGTTTTTGGGTAGTTGTATTTTGAATTCATGAAGAAATAAATTGAGCTTACACTACTACTACTTCTACTACTACTACTACTACTACTGCTGCTACTACTGCTACTACTTCTACTACTTCTACTACTGCTGTTTATTGCTGTTACTAGGCTAGGTATATTGGTTTTCATTGTAATGAACTGACCCACAAAAAACACATTGATGAGAAAATAGTCAAATGCATACTATTCGACTAAAGAAGATTGTTGGTTTAGATTAATCATATTAAGACGTCCTAAGACTTGCCTATTTGTATAGGTATACGACATACATACAAGACCATACTCTGAACATTAGTATAACTACTGCCATCTCGTATCAGTTACAATTACTGGATTAGCAGAAATATTAGTGTTGACTTATTAATAATATGTAATTCTGAATGACTTTATGGGAGTACAACAGGTAAAGAGACTACTGTCACTACCATCACATACATAGGTTCAAAAGTAAAATACCCGTCTTGTTCATTCCTCCTATATTATGAGTCTATTTGCTGCTGGTTTTCTGGTTACTGACATTGCTTGTCCCTTGTTGACGAATGAAGTATGCTTTTAGTACATCCTGGTTGATATATAGAAATAACGTAGGCGTTTTCCACTTTCTAGATTACAGTCCTTCCTCCTCATTTTAGTATGAATAGCAAGGTTGTAATGACTCTAATGCTTCAGTCAACGATACAGCTAAAGGGTCATAACAAGCTGTTTCGGCAATCTCTCGCGTATTGATCATTATTACCACAAAGCTTAATGTGTTTTGATGTTTAAGACTTAAGGATAGTTAGTTGTTATGAAACCTACATACTCAAAGACAAAGATTTAAATACCTACAACTGTGGAATAAAATACTAACGGATCCCACCTGAGGAGACCACAAAAGGAATGCTAACTACCTGTTGCGAGCTTTCAATTCATGTCCGGCGTTAGGAAAAGCAACTTGGATGCGTTTCAACAGCCAAAAGCATACTTTTCCTCAATTGGAAGTAGTTGCTCCACTTAATCAAAACAAAAATCCTTTTAGTTTAATATTAAATGCAAAGTACGTAAGGTAGTTGTTTACTTTAGGTAATGACGTTTCACAAAAGTATGCAGAAGATCAGGTATTTAAAGACTCATCACAATCACGGTAGATGAAGACCAGAATGCAATATGCATCCGATATCTCTCCACCTAATAGCAAGCGTGATAAACGAGAGATCTAGGGACCATCTATGAATAGATGATAGCACAGTTATACTGATTCTTTGCAATTTTCTCAAGTATTTCTGTTTTGGCAGGGCTGCAATATTGTCGACGCTCGGTTTGGTCTGCTTACGTAGAGTTAACTGTTGTACAGACAACAATAAGTCTGTTCATTTTAACAATGCAAGATCGGAATTGACGCTTGAGAAAGCAAGAGTTTAATAGTGTAAAGAGAGGATTGTTCTGGGAAGTTTTCGAAAATATTTCATTTACATCTCCATTACAGGCATTTGTTATATTTTGAAGCGGTTGGGGCAGGGGCCATATGAAGAAACGTTGGTTGAAAAACCGTGTATGCTGTAGCTTTCCGTGATGTATATATAAATTAATTGCAAGCAATGTTTTTTGCAAAGGGCGATAGACTGCCCCAGGCTATGCCCCTTGCTAATGTTCAAATCACACTGTTAATAATGGGAAGTACTACCACAAATTATTTGTAGTGGAAAGGAAATTCTCTTTAAAATGCTATTTACCGGTCGGATTACCCCTCAAAAAACAATTGACATGGTGACTGAGAACTACTACCATTACTGACTTAATATGCATGTGTCAAATTGATACTAAGCAATACAAAATATTGTTTAATGCATAAATATTGACCCAATAGCGTTTGGAGTCAATATGTCAATGTCCATGGCTTCTTTCCGTTTTAATTCTGCAGTACTACGTATTGCGAAATCGATTTATACAATTCATAAAGTAAAAATCGAAGTAATTTGACAAAGAACACGTTAATCCAAGTACTGAATTAGCATCTTTTCTAGCTGTGGGAATGATTGTACTTTACGTTCTAAGAATATTTAATGAAGCAAAAGAGCCGTAAAAATTAGCAATAATTACTATGTTCACCAGAAATATTGATGCATTTAAACCATAAAACGACGGAATCACAATGCTCTTTGCCAAGGAAACGTACTAGGGTAGCAAGTATATAGATAGAAGAAGACATGTTGGTGTTCTTGAATGAACTAAAAGAAGTAACGATTTTGACTAGCGGAGCTTCGTAACCGCGTCTCGCAATTGCAGATTTGATGATTTTAAGCTATTTGCTCTGTAGAGAAAGAGAGAGGTTTTATACTAGCGAAGCTTCGGTTGGAAGCGCCAGTGGCCAAAATTATAACAATATTTCTGTTTGCAAGTATTGTCATCATCAAAACATAAACAAAAAGCGATATTTTGGGAGTCAATGAACCTTTTTTCCTTTTAAATTCACGTTTAATAAACAAGACATCTCCTTTTTCCACGGGGTGCATTTCGTGATAGGAAAAATTTAAGTTTCTAATACCAACCATAGAGTGAGTTTGTAAACAAATTTTTAATCTTTAGGAATTAAATCTTTACTCTTTTATTATGGGCGTGTCCGCGTCTAATTTACAAAAGCACTCTGAAGACTTTTCATCCATTTGGTGAATGTACAGATTTGGAAGTCGCGTGAGGACTGACTAAACTTTCTCGTAAGATCAACTTAACCCTGCATTGTCAGAAGAAAGACCAAGTCACGAAAAATAAAGCAGGTTTGTATCAACGATAGAAAGTACTTACAAAGAAGGGCAATAGTAGTGACTGACGTTGGCAATATTTAAACTTTAATTGCAGAACTTTAGATAAATAATTTTAGGGCTTTCCTTAAACAATTGTTTAAATCTTGTTCCAAGCTCAATTGGCCTTGCAAACAGAAGGTTGAAGCCAATTGTATCCTCAGGGAAATTTTGTGGGAAATTATCCTCAGTAATTTAGTGCCAAAGATTCTTGCATTTTTCAATCTAATGACCATCCAAGTATAGGTTTACTTACTGTACATGCTTTCCACCTGAAAATGTCAATCGAGAAAATTGAAAATTCAAGTTGTTCATTACACACATTGATATTTATGTCATGTTAAGTGTGCACCTGTAAGAAATTAGGTATTCATAGCCGTGACGAAAATACGTCTACTAAGAGCAGAATTTAAAAATACTATGCCGTAGTTAGAGATTGCCATAATATCATCCATTCTCAGTTCTTACATGGCAACAGCAAAGCAACACTCAGAACTATTATTGGACTTGGTTAGTCATATGTTGATTATTCTATGTTGTCCACAGAATTTTCAGTAACTCTTTCAATGACCGTAAGAGGTATTACGTTCAAATTTCTAATTAATCGTTAACCATGATTTTTAAATAATTACAAGTGTAATAAACAAAAATTGGTGACCTCGTTGCATAAAGTTTCGCAGAAACATAAAAAGCGTCTCCAAAGATATCTTGATATGAAGCGGATTATGGTTTTATCCAATATGCACTTTGCACTTGTTACACCACACATTGAATATTTATGACGCCATAAGACAAATAACAAGCTCGTTATTTTTGCTTCGTTTTGAATTATATTTTAATTACGAGATATGCTTATTACTTAAACAGAGGGAAGTTGAGTGAATGATGTTCCTTGTCAGAGTTTAATCAGATGACATCAACTATACGTTACTTCAGATGAAAAGCACAAATTAGTCATTAAGGTTAGATGGCAAATTTTTGCTTATTGTCTATGTTGATAGCATATATAAGGACGATGGGTTTGAACAGAAGCAGAGCAATTTAGAACAAATTAGGCTAATCTTTGTAATGCACTAAATTTATGGGATAAAGCATTTGAATATTGTGGAAACCATTTTTGAAAATATTAAATAATATTAAATACCTCTGTCGTTAACAATGTCGTATTTATCTGGTTAGTTATCTCCCTTCGTTAGTGTCGTACCATAAGGAAATGCAGTGCCAGACTTACAATGTGAGTGGCCCGGAGTCTATTTTGATGAAAGACCCTCTGACATAATTTGCAGTCATAAGTAGGCCTTTCATTACATAACACAGGCTGGTAGTTGTGATGAGGCAATAGGAGAAGAATGGATGCCAGGGTAAAAACACAGTGACCAGCTCGGATACGTTATGTTTACTAGTTTACTTCTATCAATATGTATCGCCTATATTGGTGGGAGATCCCCTCTTGGTAGATGGTCCAGGCCACGGCCACTTTGGCTCCCTACTTAACCCGTCCTAGGGGCAACTCGTTTTTCTGCGATCATAAACATTCATCATAAGCAACAAAGCATCTAAAAGATACATTGTCCACCAAACCTCTCGTATACGTTTTCTTCTCTCGCATAGTAATAACTTGAAGAGCATGATATCCCAATGCTTTCTATTTATTCTTTTTAGTCGTGCAGTTACCGAGGAGCATAAATTACACAATGACGATATTCATCCTAAACTTTTAAGTATTTACAACTCGGGCTGTCATCTAGCATTATCATTTTATTGAAAGTCATAGGCACTTGAAACATGTCGTTTCCTGCTAAAAACGTTTAAGACGAAAGAACGGATAATCACACTCATGCATTTGACAGCACACGGAATCGTATTATGAATGAAAAAGCAAGATGAACTATGGATCCAATTCCTATAGTTTCTTATTTTAAATCACGAATCAATCAAATTCGTGTACAAGTCACAACCCATTCTGCAATAGAGTACATCATTTGTGACATCTGGAAGTATGAATGTTATATACTTTTATCTGTTGAGTGCATACTGAAGAAGGCGACGTAATCTACGTTAACTTTGTAAATTGCTCTTTTGTGGTACACCCACTGAGCAAACGATGATGGTGTATCCGTCATCAAAACAGAAAAAATCCTATGCTATAATAACATGAATTCGGATAAGTATTAATCATGTATTCCTAAGTTGTTTTATAACTTATTGCTAATTTGCTACGCCTATCCGTCTGTTTCTCATTGAAAAAAAAGCAAATTTATAGGCAGCTTTTATTTGTCAAATGCCTTATTTGATAATAACGGAGGCAAAGGGGAAATTTCTTGCTAACTGCTGCCAGAGAGGAATGTAATCAGTCATCAAGAATTTTGGGCGAAAATAACATGGTTTTGTTCCAAATACTTTATGTCTAAAAAGTACTATTTTCTCATATCTAAACATCAACTAAAAATATAAACATTTTATATCATCAGTAATTATAAGAAATTCCAAAACGGTGCTCCTCAACATGGAGTCGTATGCTCATTTTAGTTTATAAAGTACCATAAACTGAAAAATATCTAAAGTTATGGATTCATAAACCTCTTACGAAATAATACGAATTTGTGACTTAGGACTGATACTTGAAGATGAAATTCTGCTGGCGAAATGCATCCTCATGTCAAATTATACTGGATTTTTATTGTTATGTTAGTGGTAAAAAAGGCGAATTAGACCAAATGCGCATTAAAACAGGGATCACTTTTATGGTTCTAGCTTAAATGCTACACTCTATTGCTGAAAATATATTTGATGTTTCCTTAATTTGAGAATAATTCCGATGAACTAAAATTGTTAAAGAACCTCTGTTGGTATCAGCTTTTTAATATAAACTATACCTCTAAATATTACATATCTTCTTCGTGTTTGAAAATGTTTTAACAAGCCCCGAAAAAGTCAAATGTTAACAAGTCGGAAAGTTCTTTAAATGTAAATGGATGAAAAGAGTACAATGTGCTTTGGTACAGAACACAATGCAAGCAAGATAGCACATAAACATTACTAAACAACTCATTTCCCTTACTTATTACACTATCATTCAAACACGCCTGGTTCCATAATTATCTGTTTTAAAATTCAAGTCATCCTGACTTTCATTTTCCAAACATCTTTTCCAAATTTCGTGTGCAAATGTTGCTTATCACTATGTTGTCACAAATGCGTTTATTTTGGGAAATTGCTCAACGTTCGCTTCAAATTATATGCCAAGTGCAAAATTTGAAAGCATTGCTATTATTACTTTGAATCTATTGTGACATTTAACCAATGAGTTTTCAGCTCTTTCCATTTTGTGCCAAAAATAGAATTGACAGAGACACAGAACAGACTATACCAATCAGAGTCCGATATCCTTTCCGTTCTCTTTCATCGCTTGCTTTTGCTTCTATTTTATCCGACAGCGTTTAGCAGGAGCAAGATTACACAGCACAACATGGACAGCAATGGTAGAGACCACTTCCTGGTTTGTCCCTAGTGGACCTCGGCGATGTTAGGGCACTCGTAATTACAAAAATGCAAATCAAATACAGTTTTGCTTGCTAAGTATTGAAGTAATTTTCAATCTGTCATTTTCATCGTAAAATTGACATAAGTGAAAAACCATGTTGATCAATCGTGGTCTAAAAGAACTAGAAAGTATGACCCTACATACCAAGCCGATGCATAAACATGGTCTTAGTTTACAGAAGACTGATAAAAGTTTTCTAAACACTCCATAATCTAAACTGTCTCTGTGATAAAAGAATAATTGTACTCTGACGCCAAAAAGTCTTTCCAGCAACATGACCCAGTGCAGCTTCCTGGAAACTCACTTAATCACATTATATTTGTTTGAAGTCGTCATGGATAGTCATGTCATATTAACCTTGATTTTACTTTATTTCTTACCCTTTTATCCTGTGTTGTCCATAGAAGATCCATTCACGTCAGCATCGGATCCATACATTCTTTTTTCTGCCGCTGTTCGCCCTTAATGCACACTTGTTTTTGTAAATATCGAGCTAACGTATTCTCATGCTCCTACCTTGGAATTTATTCTGTTCTTAATTTCTCCCTTGTTGCGTCAAATATTTATAAGCCTACTACATGTCTTTTTAAAAAATTGGAACGTGAAGATTAATCATGTGACGTTGGAAAACGTTTGTTTATGTTAGTACTGCAGTACAATTAATGGTGGTCCTTCGAACAGTCGGTGTGTTACCTGTAAATAAAAGTCAAGTTACAAAACCGTAGCCTTATATCTCAGATATCACATCAAGTAAACATCACTTACTTTAAATAATACGACATCATCTTAAACAATTGTGCGAATGCAGCGAATGTACAGAGTAAACTACGGCACGGACATATGTCTCTTATGCATTGTAAAGTACCCTCGTCGTTTGAACACTGACTTCTTTCGTTCGGGCTTTGACGTTGTTTATTGTACATAGTCTTGCAACCTTAGAACCCTAATTGGAAGGTATGGTGGTTGATCATTTAATTTTGCTTCCAAAGATCGTCATGCCTGCATCCATTTAAAACGTGCACTGACTCTGCCAGAAGAATACCTTGTAGGCATAAGTGCATGCTCCTTGTGAGGTTATATACCATTTGACAGAAAACAAATGACATTAGTGGACATCGGCTAAATAGAACGAGAATCGTTCGGGGAATATTTATTGAGCTGTTTTGCTCAGCAGTGAAGGCCTGCCGTTTGCAATGATTGGATGGTTTCAACCTCAGATCGACCATTTTGACTTCTGTTGTAATTATGATACCATAAGGCTTACTCATGCAAGAACAATATTATGTTACTTACTTCCACATCCTAGCTTTATTGCAAGACGGGGAAACACAAATATACCTAAGGCTATTTTTGAATTGATAGTGGTCAAGGTTTGCAGAGCCATTACTGCATAGTACTCCTTCGTTACAGCAACTGCACTACATTTGGTACAAACAACTTAAAGAACCAATTTTATACACTTAATTGCCACTTATGCCTTCTTTACCTTGGGGTAATGATTTTTCACTTCAAGCAATAATCTTGATTTGTGGAGGTCGATAATGTTTCATACTACAATGCGACAGATGCAATAGAGCAGATGAAGTTAAGTAAGAATTGATTTTAAGTATCATCTTTGGAATAAATATCAGATTTCTTTGTTGGCAGCTCGACAAGGAATGAACACAAACAGAGAGTAACCTAATGGAATGCGCCTTGATAAATAGTATTGTAACATTTCTTGTCAGCCATAAAATGATGTAGCCTCAAGGTAGATTACAACTCTGATAGCCAATATGTTTGTTAAAGTAAACTAAAAGTCTTACAAACAGCAGACTGGATATTATCGTTGTACTCTGTTTATTGGATGACGTTTGCTAAAGTGATCTTAAGGTATCGACTGTCACCACCGTAAAGTCTGTTATGGTCTTATATAGCTGGGGAAGTATGGGGCAGTTGCTCCCACTCAAAAGTTTCCAAGTTATGCTTTTATAGGGACGCATGAAGTTGTGGAGATATTTAAAATTTCTAACAAGGCCAAAACTGCCGGAAGACGTCCCTTTATCATAGAAAACCAAACGCATATATTGATAGGTTTGACTATTTTCTAGTTTTGCCAGCTGAGTATTTACGATAGCACTCCCAAACTAAATAATAGTGTTTATCAAGTGCGAGCAATTACAAATTAAATTTCTTTCACTTCCATCCTTAATTTGACGAATTTCAAACATCATCACACATCTCGACACATCATACAAAATTATTTTCACTCAAATTTAAGAAACAGTAAAATTGTTATGATGACGCCAGATCAAAAAATACATTCCAGCATGCTTCCATGGCATCATATGCGATTCCAAGTACATCAGATAAGTGTGAGCCAAGGTAGCTTCAAATCAGAGTTGCAGATGGAAGCAACAAAGTTTTGCAATGCTGGTTGCAAAAGACAAACCAAAAAAAGATCACATTAATATTCTCTTGAAAGTTCTGTTTTGTAAATTTTGGTTGCGTTGAGCTTTCAGTCAACTTTGAAAATCTGGTATGTATGATCGATGAATGATCTGTATTGAGATTAAGCTATATTTATGGATAGTTTGTGCTATTCAAATGTGAAAAGGGATTATTCTTTTTATAGAATGAGCATACAGACAGAAAGGGTGACTATTGCGCATTTTGGATGAAATCTGCAAAACCTTTTAAATAGCCATGAAAAGACTCAATACTCCTAAGAATACAGCAACTATTTAACAGTACGATGCTTTCTTTGAAACGTCTAGACAAAATCAAGTGCTATTTAAAAAACTGTAATTCATGCGATTTCAGTACTTTTTTGACCCATAAAAGGGTGCTTTTTGTTGACTTAACTTAAAAAGTTTTCCTCGACTGCTTCCCCCCATTTGAAAATATCCTTTGTACGGCCATTTAATCTGCTTATTATATGATCCGGAGCTACGAAAAACTCATGTACTTTAAGCCCTAAATATTTTCCACATTTTATGAAAAGAATATTGTACTAGAATTTATCCATTACATCTATCAGGTTCCATGCAAGAGACAGACAATGATTTATAAAGACCAAACTTTGAACAGGATGATGTATTGGCATAAAGGACAGGAAGAAAGGCATCAGAAGATTTAACATTGGAATTTACCACCATCGAACTTTTGACCTTGTGATAATTATAGTGGCAGTGAATACATTTGGAAGTACGTGTTGTTAATTGGTAGGAAACAGATTTCTCATCTATCATTTATTGGAGTGTCATGACGGAGACAAATTTCCTTAATCACCACCAAGGCTGCACATTTGCTAATCTTACCAGACAAGTATTAGCTTTTACATGCAAAATGCTTAAGTTACAGTTTGATCTGGGTTTGGAATCTATTTCTTAATACATACAGACGTTCTATTGATTTTCTTATTCGGCATGGCTGAAGCACTATTATTGATTATGCCTATTCTGCTTTATCATTATGACATATGCTAATAAGATGAGCATCTTAATATGAGCATCTTGATATGAGCATCTTGATACGAGCATCTTGATATGAGCATCTTGATATGAGCATCTTGATATGAGCATCTTGATATGAGCATCTTGATATGAGCATCTTGATATGAGCATC